>VZQC01000299.1:710138-765864 GCA_009823505.1 Rhizomys pruinosus
CTCCTCCTCCTGCTCCTCCTCCTGCTCCTCCTCCTGCTCCTCCTCCTCCCTCCTGCTCCTCCTCCCGCTCCTCCTCCTGCTCCTCCTCCTCCTGCTCCTCCTCCTGCTCCTCCTCCTGTTCCTCCTGCCTTGGTTTCCCATGTTCCGGGATTACAGACACACACTACCTCGCCCAATACGTGCAGGCGCTCGACCAGCTAAGCTACATCCCCAACCCTACAGTGTTTCATAGCAAGCACCAGCATTGGGGCAGGGTGAAGGCTCAGCCTTTGGAAGTCAATAGTGCCCTGCCCAGCCAGTAGGGTGGAGGCCTAGGGGAGGGGGGAGGACTACACAGCAGGGCAGCTTCTAATTGTTTCTGTATTTAGTAGTTAGCTGAGACCTTCCATTGGTGTGGTGATGCTGGAGGCATCCAAATGCCAAGAATAAGCTGACAGACCTTACATTTCTCCCCATGTTTAGCTCACTGGGGATTTGGTACAGAGAAGTCCTTCCCGGCTCAGCAGGAATTCTGTCAGCCCTGAACTTGCTGGGTCTGAGGTTTGCATCTCCTGGTTAGTGGAACCCAGGAGGCTGGGAACCCCAGCTGCTAGTACAAGTCTCTCCTGCAGTTCCAGAGTGCAGGGACTGACTTTGACCTTCGTGGGTCCCCAAATAGAAGCCAGAGCTGGCTTTCAGCACCATAAAGCTCTGTGCAGCCACATTCTGTCACCACTCTTCTGTCCTGCTCACAGAACATCTCCCAAAAGCATGCCTGGCGGCAGGAGGGTGGCCACAGAGACCCTACCAGCCTCAAATCCCAAGCAGCTATGTCTCCTTGACCCTTGGCACCCGAGCATGAAGATAAATACCTCTTCCTCCACATGTGGGTCTACTCCCTGTCCTTTCGCTGACACGGCCTCCTCTGTAAGAATCCAGGGCCAATCCCACCTCAGAACAATTGAACTCAACTCCAGGTAGGAACAGGGGACGGAGGAGGCAGTCCCTAGAGAGAATGGCCATCACCATCACTGCTACTGCTCCTTGCTCAGGGCTCCTCAGTCCTGGGCATGCACTGTTCACACAGTGAACAAAGGCTGGGGTGCCATCATCACCTCCATTTTATAGATGGGGAAAATGAGGCACTGAGGGCTCCAGTGACCTGGCTAACAATACCAGCTGGGTAGAATGTGAGCCAGTATCTGCATCTGCGTGGCTCAGGCTCATCATGCATACCCTGGACCTCTCCCCTCTCCTGCCTTCTGTTCCACCCACCTACCCACGGCTGCCAGGGCTGGCTTGGACATTTCCAATCCCATACCTGCCCACCACATGGCCATGGTCACTAGGCTTCATATGGCACACACAGATATGTTACTTCTTAGGAAATGAAATGGTGGGAAGATGGTAGTGAGGACGGGGCTCTTAGCAGGCAGGAGACTGAAGTGGCAGAGAATACAGGGACATAGATCACCTTGCTCTTCAGCCCCCTACCCGAGTGACCACAAGCAAGCTACTTAACTCCACAGGGACTCATTTTATCATATATGTGTTGAAGACTAAGTATGATGGCTTCCATCTGTGATCCCAGCACTCAAAGGGCCAAGGCAGGAGGACTGCTCCAAATTTGAGCCTAGCCTGGGCTTCAGAGTGAAACTCTATCTCAAACAACTAACAAGCTAAACTAAGATAAAGGGGCTGGAATGTAACTCAGTTGGTAAAGTGCTTACCTAGTGTGCATGAAGCCCTGTGTTCAAGTCCCAGTATTGTGCAAACCAGCACAAGTCTGTGATCCCAGCACTTAGGGGCGGAACCAAGAGGATCAAAGTTCAAAGCTGTCTTCAGCCACATAGAGAGTTTGAGGCCAGCATGGGCTACATGAGACCCTGTCTAAGAGGGAGAAATGAACGGGATAAGGGAGGAGGGGAGGGGGAAGGGAGAGAGGGAAAGGGGGGAGAGAGAATATGAATCAGAGCAAATGACACTTTTTTTTTTGTCTTTTTGAGACAGGGTCTCCCTGCAGCCCCAGCTGTCCTGGAACTCTCTATGTAGACCAGGCTGGCCTTGAACTCATACAGATCTGCCTGCCTCTGCCTCCTGAGTGCTGGGATTAAAGGTGTGTGCCACCACGCCCGGCCAAATGACACATTTTTAAAAACCAGGGAGAACAAGGCCTAGCAGAGATTCATTTCCTAGGACTTTTCTGGAATGAGGTATCATAGAGCCTAGCTGCCCATAACTCTGCTTCTGCTCCCAGTAGTAAACATACATCCAGGCCTGGACACCAGGCCAGCAGCATATGACCCACACAGCATCTTTGCCAGAGTCCTCTCCCTGGGGTCTGATTAACTACATGGTCATCTTAAGATATGCTGGACAGGTTTTGCACACAAGTATATTTGGGCAAAATTGTTACCCCGGCCACAAACATTGCTGGGCTTTGTCTGGAAGCAGAGCAAGGGTTTGTCACCAGCAGGCTAGGAGTCAAGCTATCAAGACTAAATGTGTTCTGGGCCATTCCAAGTAGGGGGAATGGCTGTATAGAGTCCTGGAGGCAAGGGGCAGCCAGGCCCCTTTGAAGAGTTACCAGTAGTTCAGTGATAGTGGGCTTTATTCATGTGAGCAAAGAGGTGAGAAGAGAAACAGGAGATGCGGGGCTAATGAAATCCAGGTGCTAGGAGCTGATCTTATCCCAGAGGCAATGGGGGAGCCACAGACACAGGCTAGAAGAGAAAAGACACCTCTGAAAGCAAAGTGGAAGGTCCAGGTGCCTAAGCATGGCAGGGAGATCATTACATTCTGGAAGTCACTGTGGTAGTCTGCATGAGTTAGGATTCTCCAGAAAAACAGAACCCACAGAATGGGGGCTGGAGGGGGAATAGAGACACAGAGAAAAATTAATTCCCAAGATCTGTGGTCATCAACCTGGACATCCAGGAGATGCAATGGTGTGGTTCTAGTCCAAGCCCAAAGGCCCGAGACCCAGGTGAGCTGAGGGACAGGGTCCAGGGTGGAGGCCGAAGGCTCAGATCAGAGGACAGCTGAGGGACAGGGTCCAGGGTGGAGGCTGAAGGCTGAGATCAGAGGACAGCTGAGGGACAGGGTCCAGGGTGGAGGCTGAAGGCTGAGATCAGAGGACAGCTGAGGGACAGGGTCCAGGGTGGAGGCTGAAGGCTGAGATCAGAGGACAGCTGAGGGACAGGGTCCAGGGTGGAGGCTGAAGGCTGAGATCAGAGGACAGCTGAGGGACAGGGTCCAGGGTGGAGGCTGAAGGCTGAGATCAGAGGACAGCTGAGGGACAGGGTCCAGGGTGGAGGCTGAAGGCTGAGATCAGAGGACAGCTGAGGGACAGGGTCCAGGGTGGAGGCTGAAGGCTGAGATCAGAGGACAGCTGAGGGACAGGGTCCAGGGTGGAGGCTGAAGGCTGAGATCAGAGGACAGCTGAGGGACAGGGTCCAGGGTGGAGGCTGAAGGCTGAGATCAGAGGACAGCTGAGGGACAGGGTCCAGGGTGGAGGCTGAAGGCTGAGATCAGAGGACAGCTGAGGGACAGGGTCCAGGGTGGAGGCTGAAGGCTGAGATCAGAGGACAGCTGAGGGACAGGGTCCAGGGTGGAGGCTGAAGGCTGAGATCAGAGGACAGCTGAGGGACAGGGTCCAGGGTGGAGGCTGAAGGCTGAGATCAGAGGACAGCTGAGGGACAGGGTCCAGGGTGGAGGCTGAAGGCTGAGATCAGAGGACAGCTGAGGGACAGGGTCCAGGGTGGAGGCTGAAGGCTGAGATCAGAGGACAGCTGAGGGACAGGGTCCAGGGTGGAGGCTGAAGGCTGAGATCAGAGGACAGCTGAGGGACAGGGTCCAGGGTGGAGGCTGAAGGCTGAGATCAGAGGACAGCTGAGGGACAGGGTCCAGGGTGGAGGCTGAAGGCTGAGATCAGAGGACAGCTGAGGGACAGGGTCCAGGGTGGAGGCTGAAGGCTGAGATCAGAGGACAGCTGAGGGACAGGGTCCAGGGTGGAGGCTGAAGGCTGAGATCAGAGGACAGCTGAGGGACAGGGTCCAGGGTGGAGGCTGAAGGCTGAGATCAGAGGACAGCTGAGGGACAGGGTCCAGGGTGGAGGCTGAAGGCTGAGATCAGAGGACAGCTGAGGGACAGGGTCCAGGGTGGAGGCTGAAGGCTCAGATCAGAGGACAGCTGAGGGACAGGGTCCAGGGTGGAGGCTGAAGGCTGAGATCAGAGGACAGCTGAGGGACAGGGTCCAGGGTGGAGGCTGAATGCTGAGATTAGAGGACAGCTGAGGGATAGGGTCCAGGGTGGAGGCTGAAGGCTCAGATCAGAGGACAGCTGAGGGATAGGGTCCAGGGTGGAGGCCGAAGGCTCAGATCAGAGGACAGCTGAGGGACAGGATCCAGGGTGGAGGCCGAAGGCTGAGATCAGAAGACAGCTGAGGGACAGGGTCCAGGGTGGAGGCTGAAGGCTGAGATCAGAGGACAGCTGAGGGACAGGGTTCACGTTGGAGGCTGAAGGCTGAGATCAGAGGACAGCTGAGGGACAGGGTCCCGGGTGGAGGCTGAAGGCTCAGATCAGAAGAGAGCTGAGGTTTCTGTTAAAGTTCAAAGGCTAAGGGGGAAAAAGTATGTCCTAAATCCCAGCACCCAGGCGGTAGGAATTCTCTGTCTACAGGGAGGACTGCACAAGGGGCATCACGTTATGGTGGATGTTCTGTGATTTTACCTCAGGAGATGGGAACAAATTTCTATTTCCCCCAGCTAGGGCACAAATGACAGATCAGAGAAACCATTCCAGTCCAGCAGAGCTTGGTGAACTAATGGGGTTATTGGGGTTACGGACAGGAACATGGGTAAGGGATTAGGTCCTGGTTAGCTTTGCCAACTTGACACAGCCTCATGCCACCTAAGAAGTGAGTCTTAACTGAGGAATTTTCCAGATCAGACCAGCCTTTGGGTGTGTCTGTGGGGGATTGTTTTGATTGTTAATCACTGCAGGAGGCCACAGCCCACTGTGGGTGGCACCATCCCTAGGCAGGTGGGCTGAGCTACATGGGAAAGCTAGCTGAGCCTGAGACTGAGAGCAAGCCAGCCAGCAGCGTTCCTCCTTGGCTTCTGCTTCACATTGCTACTTACGATCTTCCCCTGACTCCCTTCAACAATGGATTGTGACCTGGAGGTGTAAGCCGAATACCTATACCCTTTCCTCCCCTAAATCACTTTGGGTCAGAGTGCTTTATCCCAGCAACAGAAAAGGAAGTGGCACTTGTTACTTACAGGCGTGTGCGTGACTCAGGCAGCTGCATTATTGGAAAGTTCACCATAGCATAGCTGACAGCTCACAAGAACTGCATCACTGGGGGTCCCTATGTAATGCACAGGCAGCTCCACTAGTGAATCTCCTCTCCCCATCACTCTTCTCTGCTTCCGTCACCTCAGGGAGGGGTCTCATGAAACTCAGCTCTCCTGTGAGTTTCCGGAGGAATCCATCAGGGAATCCAAGAGAAGCCATTATAAGAGATCTGCGTGACTCAGTCTACTCATCTATATATCAGCATCATCTAAAACATCCTCTCAGAAAAACCCATGGCAATGTTTAGAAAAATATCTGGGATCCAATGGCCCGGTCAAGTTGGTACCTAAACAGTCACACAAAGGGAGAGGGATTAGTGGCTGATGTGAGAACAGTAGCCGCAGCAAAGGAACAACAGTAGATGCCAATATTACTACAAAGTTGAACAAGACTTAGTGACAATTGACTTTAAAAGGTGAAGGAATCTGAGATAACTTTAGGGTTTTGGGTTAAGTGAAATAAGGTTTGTGTGACAGCTTAGTCAACTTGACTCAACCTAGAAAGAGAGTCTCAATGAAGGACCGTCTACATTGGGTGTTAGCAATTGTCTTTTTTTTTTTTTTTTTTATTTTTGGTCTTTTCAAGACAAGGGTCTCCCTGTAGCCCCAGCTGTTCCTGGAACCTCACCTTGTAGACCAGGCTGGCCTTGAACTCACAAAGATCCGCCTGTCTCTGCCTCCAAGTAGCTAGATTAGGCGTGTGCCAACCACACCCCGCGTTTTTTTTTTTTTTTTGGTAGCAATTGTCTTAATTAAGTTAATTAATGTGGGAAGATCCAGCCCGCATTAATGATGTGAGCAGCATCATTCCTTAGGCGGGGGTCCTGAACTATGTAGAGTGGAGGAACTCAGGGCTAGAGAGTTCTTGCTGCACTTGCAGAGGACCCGGGTTCAATTCCCAGCACCGGCATGGCAGCTAACAACCCTCCATAACTCCAGTTCCAGGAGATCCCAGTGCCCTCTTCTGACTCCTGCAGGTATTGCCTGACATGGATGCACTTATACACATGTAGGCAATATGCTCATATACATAAAATAAAAAATAAGAAATAAAATTTAAGAGTGGGGAAATGAAGCTGAGCATTAGCAAACAAGTGAGCATGCACACGTTGCATTCCTTCAAGCTCGTGTCACTGTGACCTCCCTGCAGTGAGAGCTGTAACTTGGAACTGTGAGCTGAAATAAATCCCTTTCTCTCCTAAGTTGCCTTTGTCAAAGTATTTTATCACAACAGAAATGAAACTATAATAGTTTCTCTTACCGTGATAGTGTCATCTGTCATCTGGCTGTCCTTTAGCCCTAGCCAGGTCACAGAACAAACATTATCACATTATCATAAACTACAGACTGTACCAACACAAAGTTTCCACCTGCAGCCCCTTACAACTTTCACCCTCAAGAAGTCCCAGCTTCTTAGAAAGTCTCCACCCACATTCATGAATCTTCTACGTCATCTCTGACCAATGCCACCCTTGCAGAAGAGCCTCTGTCAAGCCACAGCGCCATCGGTTCTGTTCCATACACACTAGCAGCCAAAATGAGCTCAGCTCCCAGGGTACAAAAACCTACAGGTGGTGCAGGTGGTGCCACAGGACCACCGGCTGGCTGGTCACAGGGAAATGCCCCCTTCCTCCAGCCAGGAGGCTGTCTCAGTGCCTGTGGAGACTTTTCTTTTAGATCCCTCAGCTCCAATCTGTGTCGGTTCCCAAGAGCACCTCTGCTGGCTGTCTACTAAGTGGCTGCCTTGCAGAACCCAGGCTGCCTTGTAGAACCTTGCACTCCCTAGTCTACCAGGCACATGGTAAATGTGTGTATTCACACCTACCTGCCTTAATGGAGAATATTCTCCCCAAGCCTGGAAGATCTTGTCAAAGTCCCCATGCCAGCTGTGATCCCCTCTCTCTGGGTCCCTGAAGTGCCTTTATGTGCCTCTCTGGAGTAAAATGGGTGCACAGTCCTGTTCCCACCTGACCCTCAGCCCCAGTGGAAGCAGAGACTTGGAGATCCAAGCATTGTTTAAATGCTGAGGTTTTGGGGGTTTTTTGTCTGGTGTTCTGCTTGCTTGCACTTGTCCTACTTTGGTTCATTTTGTTGGGGAATCTCAGGTTGGGAAGCGAAATACTCAGCTCATGCAACATCCATGTCTTCAAAGGTCCCTCTTTCTAAAAAAATATTTATCATTTTTATTTTATGTGTATGAATGTATGCCTCTGTGAGTGTGAGCACACCTGTCATGCAATGCCCATGGAGGTCAGAAGAGGGCGTTAGATTCCCCTGGAACTGGACCTATGGATGGTTGTCAGCTGCAATGTATCTGCACTAGATCAATCTCCTCACAATAACTGGGGCCAAGTAAGTCCCCAGCTGTCAGGTTGTAACCTGGTTTTACATCCAGAGCAGGAGAATCCCAGTAAATGGGAGGTATTTGCTTCCCTAGTTTCTTGTTTTATCGACACTTTACAAAGTCTGTGGTTATACTGTCATTTGCACAATTAGTTGATTATTATCTTTGCTTCCCACTAAGTCCCGTGCCTTATCAGGATGGAAGCCTTTCCTACCGAATTGCCATTTTGTTCTCAGCACTGTGCTCAGAACAGAGGAAGTCCATTACACATGCACTGAATGAGTTCATTGATGGAAGTAAAATGCAGAAGGCAGTTGCAGATTGTACCAAATATAACAAAGGAAGAGTTGTTAAAGTCTATACACACATGAGGACCCAGCACCCATGTCAAAAGCCAGGAATCACACGTCTGCAGCCTCAGCATTGCTGACACAGAAACTGGAGGGCAACTTGGACTTGCTGGCCAGACAGTCCAGCTGGACCAGTTAGCTTCAGGTTCAGTGACAGACTCTGTTTTGGAAGAGTGATTGAGGAAGACACTAAGGTCCACATCTGGATTACACACACACACACACACACACACACACACACACATTCATGTACACTAAGGTCTACCTCTGGATTACCCCCCCCACACATACACACACACGTAGCCTTGCCTGCATACAAACAACTAAATCCATATCTATTGATGTTGAATATTTCTTTAAGAACTTATTGGCCACTTATATGTGACTAACAGAAAATTTGCTAAGGATGGATTCATGGAATGAGTGTTTTAGTCTTACAGAAAAAGAACCAAAATGAAGGAGAAAAAAAAGCAATGAGTGGGTGTTGATTTTTTAATTTTCATTGTTTTATTTTGTTTAAATTTCTTTGATATTATATTTACTATTTTTATTTTGTATGAGTGTATTGCCTTCATGTATGTAAGTGTACCCACGTCATTTCGATGCCTATGGAGGTCAGAAAAAGGCATCAGATCCCCTGGAGTTATGGACAGTTGTTAGCTGCCATGTGGGTGCTGGGAAACCAAACCCAAGTCCTCTTTAAGGGCAGCCAGCTCTTCAACCCTGTTTCCTTCTGTTAATAGAAACTCTCATTTCTGTAGCTTAGGCTGGCCTCAAATTTGTAGTAATCCTCCTGCCTCAGCCTCCTAAGGGCTGGGATTATAGACAAAATTTTAGAAGGGCGATTTTTTTTTTTTTTTTGGTCTTTTTGAGACAGTCTCCCTGTAGCCCCAGCTGGCCTGGAGCTCGCTCTGTAGACCAAGCTGGCCTTGAAGTCACAGAGATCTGCTTGCCTCTGCTTCCCAAGTGCCAGGATTAAAGGCATGCACCACCAAACCATGCCTATAAACAAAATTTTAAAAAGCACTTTGGGAAGTTTTGCTTTGGAGCAGCTACAAGGAAGGTTTCTTTGTTCTTGTTTTCTGTGGAAACCAGGAACCCCTAAGTCTGTTTATTCTAGAATGAGCAATAGACAGGGCTGCTTCTTGATACAGATGGAGGGAACATCATTTTGGGAAGTCATGAGACAGTAGCCAGTGCAGGACAAGGGCAAAACCTCGGGGATGGGGCTGTCTGTGAGAGGACCTGCCTCTGGTCTACCTGAAGATTTGGTGGTAGGAAGACAAAGTCAGTGACGTCATGGGCCAAGAGCACAGTGGGCACCAAGCATGGAAATCACACCTGGAATCCCAGGACTTGGAACTTGGAGGCAAGAGCACTAGGAATCCTAAGACCAGCTACACATTCAGGGTGAGACTGTCTCCAAACAAATAATTTTTTTTTTTTGGTCTTTTCGAGACAGGGTCTCCCTGTAGCCCCAGCTGACCTGGAACTTACTCTGTAGACCAGGCTGGCCTTGAACTCACAAAGATCTGCCTGCCTCTGCCTCCTGAGTGCTGGGATTAAAGGCGTGCACCACCATGCCGGGCTACAAACAAACAAACAAATGTTTATTTGCAGAGTAGGAAATCAAACTTAAAACCAGATGTCTCTTTTATCCCAGCACTTGGGAGCCTGAGGCAAAAAAATTGAGTTTAAGTAGCCTATACTCCCTGTCTCCAAAAAAGGCAAGAAAAAGGAGGGAAGAAGGGAGGGAGGAGACTCAACCTGAGAAAAGAAACAGTTTGCCAGGGGATCTTGAGTGTCCGTTGCAGCACAAAGCTATGAATTTACAGGAAACCCAGTCAGCTCCTTTTGATTTTCTCTAAGAATCTCCAACATGGGAGCTGAGAGCGAGCACTCCTGCACTAGCTAGAACGAGGCTTCAGTAGGAGGGAAGAATAGAGTGAGCTGGCTAGACAGTCAGGGACATGGCAAAGCAGGGTACCGGGCTGAGGGCCTCACACAGCAGCAGCCGCGGCAACACCCGCAGACTTGCTAGATTTGTACCGTGGCCGAGCCAGAAGCACAGGGCAAATGGTCCTGAGAGAACGGAGGTGAGGATACAGGTACAGCAGGGTCAGCTGGTTATAGGCTGGTAGCTCTAGACAAAAGGATTGAAGGTCACAGGAACCCACAAGGTCCTCACGGCTGGGTACCTTTAAGCAATGAAGATACAATTCTGGGGACTTAAAATCGAAATCAAGACGTCAGTCTGGGCTTGGGGGCACATATCTGCAATCCCAGCACTTGGAGGCTGGAGGCGGAGGATTAGGAGTTCAAGGTCATTCTCTGATACATAGTAAGTTGAAAACCAGCCTGGGGTACATAACATCCTGCCTCAAAAAACAAACAAATGAACAAACAAAATCAAGGTGTCATCCAGAACACGCACCTCTGAAAGCTGTAGGGGGAGTCCTTCCTTACCTTGTTAACTCGGTATTTGCCAGCAATTCTTGGCATAGCCTGGCAGACAGATGGGTTGCTGAGATGTGTGGCTATCTTTTCCTAACTCTCTCTTGTCCTCACAAGGACACTTGCGTCCTTGGTCATATAGGGTTTAGGGGCCATTCTATCCTCACAGGACCTTAGTGTAACTGATCATACCTGTAAAGGCCCTTTTTCTGAGTAGGGCACATGCTGAGGAACTGGGAGTGAAGACTTAACTTGTCTTAGTGGGGGACTCACTTCAACCCCTAAGATCCTTCTCTTCCTCATTCCGGTTCTGCGGCCATTGCCAACATGGGCCTTGCCTCTGACTTCCCTCCTGATTCTGAGATCTGCTTGTTCTGTTCCCTGCTGCATCTTACAGGATGGTGTCAAGTGACATGACCAAGAATCTCCTCCACAACACATCTCTCTTAGACGTAAAGACACCTTCCGAGACTTCTTCACCGGCCGCTTCCCCTCGTTTCTCCACGGCATCAGCATGATTTCATCACATAGTTGTTTGATCCAGTAATCAGGAAGGAAACAAGACCTCTCATCACCATTGGCTTAGACCCGTGATTCTCAAATCTGAGTTCATAAAGGCTTATTACAGCACAGGTTTGGGCCTGGGACGTGGCTCAGCGAAAGGCCCTTGCCTAGCATATATAAGGCTCTGGATTTAATCCCAGAAAGAAAAAAATGTTGATGACAAGAAAAACAAGCCACAGGTTGCAGGGCTATAACCATTTTTAATTTCCAATTCAGCAGATGTAGGGTAAGAGGTGAATTTGAACTTCTTAAGTTTTATTTTATCTTTAGTTGACATGTAGTAATTATACATGTTCACAGGATTTTTAATACATGTATACTTTGGGGGCTGATTAAATTAGGGTCATTAACATATTCATCACTTAAACATTTATCATTTTTGTGTGATACATTAAAAAGTCTTCTCTTAGACCAAAAAAAAAAAAAAAAAAGACCAAAAAAAACAAAAAACCAACCCAAGCCTGGCGTGGTGCGCACGCCATATTCACATCCGAACCAACGCCACTTGGGTGGACGCGGCAAGGGTGGATCTCTTTGTCCGTTCCACTCCGCCTGTTCTCCCTACTCACTCTCCAGCGGGCGTTCCGGCAGCTGGGAGCTACCAAAGGGCGCCCCTGTCTTGCCCCGCCCCCACCCACCAAACAAGTCCCTTCTTTCTCTTTCTCTGCAGTTCATGGTTATTGCACTCCATCCGAGCATTCACTCTTCCCTGTAGACCCCCCCTTTTCCGAGCCGCCCCCTGCCTTCCTCCCCATCTGCACTGTGGCTTTGACCTGCTACACCCACTTCTCTTCTCCTCCCTTGCCTTCAGAACCATTCATTGTGTACTTTGACATCCAGCACTTTTCCTCTCCCATCTGTGGTGAGCGCTTTTGATCAGGTCCTTGTCTTCGGTGGTGGCTTCGTTTACTTACTCGGTGACCTTGCTCAAGCATTTCTTCGAATTGGACTTTTTTTTTTTTTTGCTTTTTGACGCCAAGGGTCTGCGTTTCGTTTATCTGCTGACACTTTTTCTCTATGTCAGCCGAGGACGACTTTCAAACTTCTCAACTTTTCTGCCTATAAACCCCCCCCCCACCACACACACACATAAAGGCTGGTATTAAAGCATGTGCCACTTACATGGTTTATGATGTTAAGGATTGAACATAGGCCTTCATGCATGCCAGGCACTCTGTCAACTAAGCTACATCCTTAGGCCCTGACTTTTTTTTTTTTTTTTTTTGGTTACTTGAGACAGGGTCTCTCTGTAGCCCTAGCTGGCCTAAAACTCAGTATATAGACCAGGCTAGCCTCAATCTTACAGATATCCACCTGCGTCTGCCTCCCAAGTGCTGTGATTAAAGGCATGCACTGCCACACCTGGCCTTCTGAGTTTGAATTTTAACCCATTCCTAGGTAAGTCTCTTATTAAACTTTTAGAAACAGAGTCTCCCTGTAGCCCTGGCTGGCCCAGAACTTACTATGTAGACCAGGCTGGCCTCGATCTCACAGAGATCCACATGCTTTTACCTCCTGAATGCTGGGGTTAAAGGCATGCACCATCACACCCAGTTTCATACTCTTTCTTAATAAGCCACCTCTGTTTCTATTATCTTACCATGTGTCCCCAGTGAAATTCTTTGTGAGCACTCTCCAAACTCTGATTTGAATCAGGGGAAGCATTGAGCTGCATGTGATGGTGCATGGCTTTAATCCCAGCACTCTGGAAGTAGAGATAAGTGGATCTCTGTGAGTTCAAGGCCAGCCTGATCCATATAGTGAGTTCCAAGTCACCCTGGGCTACACTGTAAGACCCTGTTTTAAAAAAGATGGAGGAGGGCTGGAGAGATGGCCTAGCGGTTAAGAGCACCGCCGCTCTTACAGAGGACCCGGGTTCGATCCCCAGCACCCACAAGGCGGCAAACCCTTCATGAAACTCCAATTCCAGGAGAACTCAGTTCCAGGGGAATCCGAGACCCTCTTCTGACCTTCGCGGCATTGCACGACACGGGTGCCCAGACCTGCATGCAGACAGACATTCATCACATACAGAAAATAAAAAAAAAAAAAAAAAAAAAAAAAAGATTGAGGAGAGGGGGCTGGAGAGATGGGCTCAGAAGCTAAGAGCACAGGCTGCCTGCAGAGGACCTGGGCTCAAATCACAGTACTCACATGGCAGCTAACAACAGTCTAATAACTCCAGTTCCAAGAAATCTGTCTCTCCTGTCCCCTGGGAGCATTGCACAACATGGATGCAACTTACATACATATATTCAAACTCTCATACACTTAAATCCAAAATAGATGGAGGAAGAAAGGGAGGAGGAAAGATGATGATGACAACGACAANAAAAAAAAAAGATGGAGGAGAGGGGGCTGGAGAGATGGCTCAGAAGCTAAGAGCACAGGCTGCTCTTGCAGAGGACCTGGGCTCAAATCACAGTACTCACATGGCAGCTGACAACAGTCTATAACTCCAGTTCCAAGAGATCTGGTCTCTCCTGTCCCCTGGGAGCATTGCACAACATGGATGCAACTTACATACATATATGCAAAACTCTCATACACTTAAAATCCAAAAATATGGAGGAAGAAGAGGAGGAGGAAGAGGATGATGATGACAACGACAACAACAACAGCAACAACGCAGCGGCAACAATGCATCAGCAACAATGGGGTCTTATCTACTGCTAAACAATGAGACAAGTTTGCTAAGCTAGAATTGAGTTCTGAATTCATCAGCTAACATAGCCCCCTCTGGGATCCTCAGTTACAGAGAAGTCATAACAGTGGGGAAAGGCATATTCATCATCTATCTGAGGTCTGTGCGTCCCTCACACACTCACATAAGCCTACCCTCTGCCATGACTCCTCCCTACTTCCGTTTGTTGTTTACTTTCACACACACTTGACATTATCTACAGACCAAGGCTCTACCACTTGCTTTGGAATGCTTTTCTTGGCCCCCATTTTTGCATCTGTGACGCAGAGATACTAATTGTAGTACTCCTAGAGGAGCTGAGCTGATTCGGAAAAAGCACATGTGTAAATAAAGATGTGTATTAAGATAATTGTTGTTGTGGCTACACATCCAGTGCTCTCCCCACACATAACATCACCACTAATTACAGATTGATTCCCACATGTCTGATGAGTATCATTTTAAAACTATATTTATAGCTATCGACTTCTCCTCACCTACATAAGTCCATGCCTGGAGAAGTATACTTTAGCTTCCTGCATTGCATACAAACATTTGCATGCCTATCTCCCTGGCTCTGTGTCTTTCTAACAGTTATCTATAGGAGCAAGATGTCAATGGGATCTCTGTAAGTGATGCGTGTGTAAGTGCCCACCTCCTTAGGGGAATGGAAGGTGCACTATTTCAGGTCTGAGTTCAGATGCCAAGAGGGGATTAAGTGTGCCAGGATTTTATTAGGAGAAATGTCTAATAAAATGCAAATGGGGAGCAAGCTGTGAAACTGCACAGCAAGGCTGACCAGTCAAGGAAGGAGGGAAGGAGGGAAGGAGGTTTCCTTTCCATCTTTCCAGGATGCTGTGCAGTGCAAGGGAGATGTGACAAGCCCATTAGAGGTCCTTTGGGATGTCAGATGTTAGAGGAGTCTCCTGCCTCCCAGTAACAGCTTCCTCCTCCTCCTCCTCCTCCTCCTCCTCCTCCTCTTCCTCCTCCTCCTCTTTTGTCTCCTTCTTCAAGGCATGATCTCATCTGTCTACACTGGCCTCAAATTCACATTTGTTATGTAGCTGAGGATGACCTTGAGTTTCTGAACCTCCTGCCTCTATCTCCCAAGTGCTAATTACAGGCTGGTGACACCATGCCTAGTTCTTAGGGTGCTGGGGCTAGAACCCCAGGTTTTCATGAATGCTAGATAAGCACTCTACCAACTGAGCTATACCCCAGCCCAGGAAAGAGCATCCTTGCCTCACTCAACCTTTAGCCTCCACCAGCCCACAGGAGATATGGCCTGACCCAAACACAGCCTTGGATTGCAGAGCTGCTCTGGAGGCCTGCTTGTAGTTGTGATGGGGACAGACTCTCCTGGCCACCATAGGAAGTGGCATCTATTATGTTTGATGCAAACACAAAACTACAGATTAAATAACAGAAGATGAAATTCAAGAGAATACTCATGAGGACGTCCAGTGGCTGTTCTAACGGCGGGTCTGTCCTTGAAGTTGGTGTCTGGTACAGAGCTTGGCTGGGTTTCTGCCTCAAGCCTGTCATGGGGTGCTCAACCCTAGCTTACCACTGCCACTCTCCAGACAGTTTGGGGGAAGTGTCCCCTACATAAGAATGGGGAAAACTTGAACACTATTTTTTAACATTTTGTGTATTTTTATTTTATGTGTATGAGTGTTTTGTCTGCATATAAATACACCTTGTGCATGCAATGCTCTAGAGGCCAGAAGAGAACATTGAATTCCCTGGAACTGGAATTATGGATGTTAACTACCATGTGGGTACTGAGCCCCAGTCCTCTGCAAAAGGAACCAACGCTCTTAACCACTGAGCCATCTCTCCAGCCCTAAGCTAGAACACTCTTGGCCTGACAGCTGGGATCCAAGTGTCAGACCAGGAACAGGATGGGGGGGGGCGCGGAAGCCCCTTTGGGATTCTTCTTCTTTCCCTGTGGCCCATGACCTCCTATACACCAGGCCTTCTGGCCCAGGCCTGATTAGAGGAAAAGACAGCCAAGCAGGCCTCTGGTCCCATGGGAATCCCCTGGGCACCAAGGGCAAGTCCACTGACAGAACCAAAGCCCCAGCAGCCCCAGCAGCCCCAGCGGCCCCAGCCCAGCACTTTACTGTAAAGTCTTATTTATGGGAAAGCTATATCTGCAAAGGGAGCAATAAACCACAGAGCAAAGTATGAAGGCTCACAGGAAGCGCTGTAAAGTTTTATATTCCCGAAAACTAAGGATAAAAGATACAATCATTTAAGGCAAAGTGGATAAAAGGGGCTTCCATGCGATTGTAAAACAGCCTTATAATAGTTAATTGCTAGTTTCTTATTACAACAGAGAGAGTCAAAATAGACTTTAAAAACCCCACATTGAAAAGTGGAAGGAGGGAGAAAAGGAGGCAGGAGGGAGTGACCAAATTCCAGCTCTTCTCAGAGAGGAGCCTCTGCCCCTCCGATGCACGGACCATGTCAGGTAGTGACGGCTGGTCATTGTCCACGTCTATCTTGCCTTTCCCATTCTTTATACACAACAGAGAGGAATGGAGAGAATGCTTCTCCCTTCCATGTTCAGCTGCCTCACAAGAGCATCCTTAGCTCGTCCTACTCCAGTACTCAGTCCCAGTACCCTCATCGCAGCCTCCATGGCCCCGCTACTATGCTAGCAGCTGGGGGAAAGGAAACGTGAGTCAGAGGAGACTGGGGAGCCAGCAGGTGACCGGAGCCACTGGTGAGCGGATAGAAGAGGAGGGGAGGGCAGGATAGACACCCGGCCAGGACTCAAGGGTGCATGGGGGAAGCTCATCTTAGCTGGATCTTGGCCGTTGAGCAGGAACTTACCAGACTGACCTTGTAGCTAGAGGAAACAGCATGTGGAAGGGAATTTCTTGAGAGCCTCTGAGCAAAATAACTTCTAGGGGGGTCCATTGACAGTACTTCCCTGTAAATGGTGCTTATAGCTGATAGAGGGCTTAGGCTTTTGTGTCCCCAACAATGGATTGAGATTAGACACAGTTGCAGCAGAAGGAGAAAAAGTTTAGGAGGAAAAGATTTACTTCATGAACTAGATACTCGGCCAGCTAGCTGGCTCAGTGGATAGGGGTGCTTGTGTTTAAGCCTGGTGACCTTAGTTCAATCTTTGGGACCCTCATAGTGGAGGGTGAGAATCTACTCCCACAGTATACTTCCACACATGCACTATGATACACACATGAATGCACATACACACACAGTAATTGTTTTTGAGGCCAGGCGTGGTGGCCCATGGTTTTAATATCAGTGCTGGGGATGTGAAGCTCCAGAGCAATGGCAAATTCTGTCTTAAAAAACAGGTGGATGGCACCCAAGGTTGACAAGGTTCACATCCACATGCATGCACACCTGCTTACACAGAAAGAGAGAGAGAGAGAGAGAGAGAGAGAGAGAGAGAGAGAGAGAGGAGATAAAAACAGGTGGATGGCACCCAAGGTTGACAAGGTTCACACCCACGTGCATGCATACCTGCTTACACAGGAAGAGAGAGAGACAGAGAAAGAGAGAGAGAAATAAAAACCACAGGAGCAAGGAGCACAGGGGTGCTCTTGTGTCACTGGATGTGTGTGGAGGTCAGAGGGCAAGCTTGGCTGTGTCTCCCACTTTCCACCTTGTTGAAGCAGGGTCTCTCTTGTTTCTGCTGCTCTGTGGACTCCAAGCTGGCTGGCATTCGAACTTTGGGGTGATTCTCTTATCTCTGCCCCCCCATGTATTAGTCACTTTTCTGTTGCTGTGATAAAACCACCATGACCAAGGGAACTTATAAAAGGAAGAGTTTATCTGAGCTTACAATTGATGTTCCAGGGAATTAGAGTCCATTGTGGTGGGGAGGCATGGTGGCCAGGGCTGGAGCAGAAAGCTGAGGTTCACATCTTCAATGAACACAGGAAGTCAAGAGAGAGCAACTGGAGCCTGCAAGGCTGGTTGAACTCACTAAGCCCGCCCCCAGTGATGTACTTCCTCCAGCACAGCCACACCTTCTAAGATCCCCCGAAACAGCGCCACCAACTGGGGACAAAATCTGAATACTTGAAGCCTATGGAGGACATTCTCATTCAAACCACCATACCCCACTTCACCATAGCAGTGCTGAGATTACAGGTGACATTTTGTGGGCACAAGGGAGCGAACTCAGGTCAGCAGGTCTGTAAAGCAAGCATTTTTACCTGCTAAGACATTTTAACAGCTTTTTAAAAGATTTTATTTTTTAAATTATGTGCATGTGCATCTAAGTGCAGGTGCTTTCACAGGCCAGAAGAGGGTGTCAGATGCCTCAGAGCTGGAGTTACAGGAGGCTGTGAGCCACTCAGTGTGGACGCTGGGAACTCAGGTTCTCCACAAGAGCAGTACAGGCCATCTCTCCAGCTCCAAGTTTTCGTTTTTGTTTTTTTGTTTTCTTGTGAGTTTAAAATATTTTACTAATTTGAAAAGCTTTCCAAAGTAAGAAAAGTTTACAAAATAAATCAATATTTTTTATAATCTTGGTAGCACAGAACTCTGGGTTTGAGGAAAATATTTCTCCCATCCAATTTCAGCCTCTACCTAGAGTGCACCAGTAGCTTCCAAATGCTGATCACAGAATTCCCAAGGTATCACCCATAGAGCCCCTGGCCTTAGACTTTCTGATGCAGTGGAAAGTAGGAAACCATTTTTTTTCTTTTTTGTCCAAGCATACAAGATTAATATTCTGTTAGAGCAAGAATACTTTGTTTTGGACTTCTCTCCTCCCCTCCCACCTCTGGAATATTCTATCTGATCAAGTACCCAAGATGAGAATTACACAGATCAGAGCAGAGGACTGGGGTGGATGAAGAAAGAAATGGGAAAGAAGTCACCACTAAAGGGAAAAAAAGGGAAAAAATTAAAGGTGCAAATTGATTACCTTAGTACTCCTTTGTCTACCCCTGGGCTCGTGAGTTAAAGGTGTGTGTGTGTGTGTGTGTGTGTGTGTGTGTGTGTGGTGTGTAGCCAAAATATAGTGTAAGGAAGAAAAACCCACACATCCCTTTCTTGTCACAAAACCCAAATGTGAGCCTTAGGTGGTTCTGTCCAGAGGGCGCTCCCTCCAGGGAAGGGGGCGGGGCAGCAGGCATCCGGTGGCTGGTGGTGGGGTGGCTGTTTCACTGCCCACCAGAGGAGGGCTGCTCTTCTGCTGGCTGGTGGTGCTTCCCATCCCCTCCCCTCCCAGGGAGGCCTCGGGCTGCTGGGAAATGAATAGCTGTTGTGTCTCATCCACCTGAGGGTCCAGGCTACTAATTATCATTGTCTTCTACACCAAAGTAATGCTCGATGAGGTCGAAGGGCTTCTGGTAGATTTCCTGGTTCCCATTCTATCCAAGCCATCGGCTTCCTGGAAGAGGCCACAGTAGGGATTCACCCCTGAGCCACTACACTTGGCCTCCTGCTTCCCACGCCGCAGGGTGTTCTCCAGTCCATTGAGGGCCACTGGGAGAATCTTTGAATCCACTACAGCCAACAAGTCACACAGGAGCTTGATGCAACCCAGTGACACCAGGCTCCTCCTGCTGTGGCCCTGGAGATGGCCCAGGCTGCTTCTTTCCTTGTACAGAACTTTGCTTTCTGAAGGATTTCGATCAACACAGGGAAGATACTTGCATCGATGACAGCCTGTATTTGAGCCCTGTTGCTAGCAGCGATGTTTGAAATGGTCCAGCAAGCTTGATGCTGGATTGACTCCTTAGAGCTGCTCAGCAGATGGAGGAGGCGAGGGAGAGCTGAACGGTTAAGAATGACTGACCTGGGTCTGGATGTAGTCCCCAGTGACAATGTTACCCACGGCTCTCAAGGCAGTTGTTTTGTTTTTTAACGTGCTGATTTTTTTTTTTTTTTTTTTGGCTTTTTCGAGACAGGGTCTCCCTGTAGCCCCAGCTGTCCTGGAAGTCACTCTGTAGACCAGGCTGGCCTTGAACTCACAAAGATCCGCCTGCCTCTGCCTCCAAGTGCTAGGATTAAAGGCGTGCGCCACCATGCCCGGCACGTGCTGATTTTTAAAGGTTTTGTGTAAGGGCTTCTGGAGAACCCCGTGCTCTGCTTTGCCCTATAGTGTATAACCTGTGTGACTCAACACAGCCACCCTGAGAAGCTGGGGCCCCAGATGCATGCAGGGGATGGTGAGGCAGAGCTTAAGTCCCAGCAGGTATCAGATAGACCTTGAGGGGAGGAATCTTACCGCCGAATCCTCATGCCTTACCGTCTCTGACAACGGGGACTGAGGGTGGGTAGGAACTGCTTAACTCCCTGGCTCAAGAAGCTTTCTGTTTCACTCCCATACTGAAGAACCCCAAGAAGCGACTAGGAAGCTCAAAAGAATCAAAATTCATTTTCCCCTTCAGCAAAAAAAAAAAAAAATCAACCTGGATAGTTAGCTCAGCAGTTAAGAACACTGACTGCTCTTGCAGAGGACCAGAGTTTGATTCCCAGCATCCACATGGGAGCTAACAGCCATCTATAACCTCAGTTCCATGGGATCTGATGCCTCTTCTGACCTCCATGGGGATTGCACAACACGGATGCACCAATCTACATGCAAGCAATACACTCACACATATACAATAAACATAAAAGAAAATATTTTAAAAATCATTCTTTCACTGTGGAGCTTACAGTTTCCTTCTGAACAGAGATGGGTATTAAGTATTAACATAAAATATGTCTTTTAAAAATGTAAAAATCAATTTTTATCTCATGTAGATGAATGTTTTGTCTTCCTGTATATAAGTGCAATGCACATGGAGGCCAGAAAAAGGGATTGGATCCCAGGTAACTGGACTTAAGGATGGCTATTAGCCACCATATAGGTGTGGGAACTGAACTCAGGTCCTCTGCAAGAGCAGCCAGTGGTTTGTGTTTTTTTTTTTTTTCAATAGAATCTTTGCAAAGTTCACACAATATCTTTTGATAATATTTAGAGCCGCTCTCCTATCTGCACCCTCTTACCGCTATGCTGCCTGGCTTCATGTACTCTGTCATGGACATTAAGCCTACCAAGTCTAGTTTGTGTCCCCAAATGTCTTTTGGTATGGGTCCAGCCACTGAAGCCTGGCTAAGCCATCACACCCTTAAAGAAAACCGACTCTCCCTCTCCATGTGGTCATCAGCTGCCCATGGTCCCTCTCCACGTGGTCATCAGCTGCCCATGATCCCTCTCCACGTAGTCATCAGCTGCCCATGGTCCCTCTGCACGTAGTCATCAGCTACCCATGGTCCCTCTCCATGCAGTCATCAGCTGCCCATGGTCCCTCTCCACGAGGTCATCAGCTGCCCAAGGTCCCTCTCCACGTGGTCATCAGCTGCCCGTGGTCCCTCTCCACATGGTCATCAGCTGCCCGTGGTCCCTCTCCACATGGTCATCAGCTGCCCATGGTCCCTCTCCACGTGGTCATCAGCTGCCCATGGTCCCTCTCCACGTGGTCATCAGCTGCCCATGGTCCCTCTCCACGTGGTCATCAGCTGCCCATGGTCCCTCTGCACGTGGTCATCAGCTGCCCATGGTCCCTCTCCACGTGGTCATCAGCTGCCCATGGTCCCTCTGCACGTGGTCATCAGCTGCCCATGGTCCCTCTCCACGTGGTCATCAGCTGCCCATGGTCCCTCTGCACGTGGTCATCAGCTGCCCATGGTCCCTCTCCACGTGGTCATCAGCTGCCCATGGTCCCTCTGCACGTAGTCATCAGCTGCCCATGGTCCCTCTCCACGTGGTCATCAGCTGCCCATGGTCCCTCTGCACGTGGTCATCAGCTGCCCATGGTCCCTCTCCACGTGGTCATCAGCTGCCCATGGTCCCTCTCCACGTGGTCATCAGCTGCCCATGGTCCCTCTCCACGTGGTCATCAGCTGCCCATGGTCCCTCTGCACGTGGTCATCAGCTGCCCATGGTCCCTGTCCACGTAGTCATCAGCTGCCCATGGTCCCTGTCCACGTAGTCATCAGCTGCCCATGGTCCCTGTCCACGTAGTCATCAGCTGCCCATGGTCCCTCTGCACGTAGTCATCAGCTGCCCATGGTCCCTCTGCACGTAGTCATCAGCTGCCCATTGTCCCTCTGCACGTAGTCATTAGCTGCCCATGGTCCCTCTGCACGTAGTCATCAGCTGCCCATGTCCCTCTCCATGTAGTCATCAGCTGCCCATGGTCCCTCTCCACGTGGTCATCAGCTGCCCATGGTCCCTCTCCATGTAGTCATCAGCTGCCCATGGTCCCTCTCCACGTGGTCATCAGCTGCCCATGGTCCCTCTCCACGTGGTCATCAGCTGCCCATGGTTCCTCAGCCAAGGCTCGGGCTTCCTCCCCACTTCCCACTTCTACACTGGGATTTTGTCTGGTTTGAATTTGCACGGGTCTTGTGCATGTTGTGAATGTTGCTATAGGTTCATATGCGTAGCTTCCCAGCTGCCTGGGAAGCTGTTAGTTTGTGGTCATCCATCACTTCTGGTTCTGACAATCTTCCTTCTCCCTCTTCCACAATGCTCCCTGAGTCTTGAGTGGCAGAGGTCTGATATGATGTCAGGGTCCTATTCAGAGACAAGCACTGTGCACTCCCCTATTCTTTGCGCTTTGGCTGGTTGTAGCTTTCTGGGCTAATCGCCATCTGTTGCATGAAGAAGCTTTGCTGATGAGAGTTAAGAGACAGGCTAAGGGGCTGGAGAGATGGCCTAGCGCTTGAGAGCACCAACTTCTCTTGCAGAGGACCCGGGCTCGATCCCCAGCACCCACATGGTGGCTGAGAACCATCTTTAACTCCAGTTCCAGAGGAATCTGACGCCCTCTTCTGACCTCCGAGGCATTGCATGACACGGGTGCACAGACCTGCATGCAGACAGTACATTCATACACATAAAATAATAAATAAAAAAATAAATAAAAAGAGACACAGTAACAGTCTTTCCATCCACTGCTCTGCTCTGTTCCCTGAACCTTAGGCATAGAAGTTGCCTTGTGGATGTGTTACTTAGGGATAGGTGCCTCACGGACACTTACTCTGTGTTTGACCAGTTGTAGAACTTTGTCATGGTCTCTGTTGCAAAAAGAAGCTTTGTGATGAGCAGTGTGAAGTACATTTGTCTGTAAATATAAGGGTACAAATTTAGAATACAGTAAGAAATTACATTGGTCTAGGGATGTGACAAAAGTAGCTTTTTCTCTGGAATCTATGACCTCTTCAGTCATGTGTATTTGGCTCTGTTGACAGTAACTCCCAGGAGTCCCTTCTCATTGAGCAGGCCTTACGTCCAATTAGACAGCTGTTGATTACCCCTAAGATAAAAGTGCCACTGCTGTACCAGTGGAGATCGTTTGCTGGGCCAGTCACTGCTGTGGTTCATAGACTTTATAGCTGGGTGGATCATTGTTTGTTTCCCCTTGACAGTTTGCATAACATCTTCCCATACTATGAGGGCTCATATTCAAGGCGGAGGCTTCCAAGTCAGTTCCAGTGCAATGAGTGGCCAGTGTTTCTAACCACTGAGCAATCTTTCCTGCCCCCCTAGGAAATAGATTTTTGAGACAATAGTTTCTGGAAGGCTCTTTTGTTAGTCCAGCCCTGCTTAGTAAACTTTTAACACCAATGTACGAGTCCTCTCTGCCGGCAGTGCCATCTTCAAACCACACCCATCCTATCCCATCCCACACAGGAGGTCATCTCTCACAGAAGATAGAGGAGGCTGCTGGAACCAGGCCCTTCCTATGGGTGCTGTGGAGACCCCAGGGCTCTCTACTGAGATGGCTTCCTGAGCCAGAACTAGCCCATCCTTCTTCCTGGATGAGGTAAGGGCTGAGGACCACCACTCTCTTCAGACTTCTGCTGAGACTGCAGCATTTGACTTGTGACCATCACAGGAAACCCATCCAACCCCTGAGGCTATGTTACAGGAAAACCCTATGCTGGGCTAAGGGAGAGGCCCTTCTCCCTCTCTCAGCCCCAACTCTCCTGTCTTGAGGCTAAGGTGGTGGAGACTGGAGGAGCTGGAGACTGGGCTGCAGCTGCTGAAGTAGCCAGGGAGAGCCCAAGGCAGCGGGGTGACCGCATACCTCACTTGCCTCAGACAGCCCCACTTGATGGCATGCTGCCCACATGCAGTTATTATTAATGCCTCCATCTTCAGCATAGAGAGGCCCTGGTTTGGATGCTAAGCTTTAGGGTCATCCCAATAAAACCTTCACTATTACCTCTTTTCTTGATTTGATAAGTACAGAGCCTCTGCCCTGCACCAGGTACAGTGCTCATCTCTGAACATGGCACTAGCTAAAACAGTGAGGTTCAGGTTGTAGGAGCCCAGGATTTGGGTAGACACAGCCCCAAACTAGCTACAGCACAATGCAGTGTTCCCAAGGAAAGGATATCTGCCCTTCAAGACCTTGGGAGTGCACCGGTAGGATGGCTCAGTAGATAAGGATGCTTGCTGCCAAGCGAGATTTCCTGAGATTGATCCCTAGACCCTAGGTGGCGAGAGAATGTGCTCCTGCCAGCTGTGCTCTGACCTCTACATGGACACCACACAGACACAAATCAACAAATGTACGAAAATATTTTTTAAAGATCTCAAGAGGCTCATTGAGCAAGGGACTTCAGGATCTTCAGGTCTACTCAGCCTCCTCAAGGCCATCCCAGTCCACACTGCCTGCCTCCTGCCTCTGATTCAAAGTGCCTAGAGAATCAGAGCACAGGTGGGCTCTGTAGTGCCTGCTTTTCCCCAACCATGGAGAGTTCATTTATTTGCTCACTAACTAGGAAGGGGCCAGGTCCCTCAGTACGTGAGCAGCAAACAGCATTTAAAATACCTGCTTTGGAGACCTGAATGCTGGGAGCCAGTATAGGTGCTAAATGGATCAGTGAATCACACTGAACATGAATTATAGTCACCATGAGAGTAATGGTGCTGGGGGGGGGCGCAAAACAGTGTGACTGTGATAGAACACCGTGGTCGAGGTAACTTACAGGGAAGTTTACAAGGCGAGGGACGAGTCCACCATGGCAGGGGATGTCCATGCAGCAGAGGTGGCTGGGGCGCAAAGCCGAGCGCTCACATCTTCAAACACATAGGAAGCAGAGAGAGAGGCAAAGTGGGACCAGGCTAGGAATTCTCAAATCCTAGAGCCCCCCCCCCCGGCCCCCAGTGACATGCTTCCTCTCACATGGTCATGCCTCCTAAACCTCCACAAACAGTTCTGCCAGCTGAGGCCAAGTTTTCAAATCCTTGGAGCCTATGGGGGACACTTTCCATTCAAACCATCACACTGTGTGTAGGTTCGATACGGGAAACACTTCTCTCATCTTGGAAAACCTCCACGAATGAACCTGTGGGGATTGTAAACCTGGCGGCAAATCCATTTGCCTGGCGATTTTGAGCTTCATTGACAAGATCCAGAAAAATAGATCTTAGGAGCAAGCAGTAGGGTGTAGGTATGTCAGGCCAAAGGAGAAGGAAGAGTGTCACCCAGAGGGAAAGGTACAGTTCCCTGGACCTGGGCAGGAAGGTCCTGTCAAGGCCACTCTGTCACTTCCTGCCTCCACTGCCTAGGACGAGGAAAGGAAAGTAAGAGACAGAGCAGGTGTCTCTGAAGTGCAAGGAGGTAAGTCTGAGCCTCATTTGAAGGTGGGTCCTTTAGCTCAGGAAGTCCTTGGCACCATCTCAATGCCTCCACCCAGGAGGACGAGAAGACCTGGGAGTGGGAAGAGACAGGCCTGATTGTCCGTCCCCTACCACACTGGGGTCCTGACCACCCATCTCCTTTAGAACAGAGCAATATTTCTCACTGTGAACCCAACACATGTCATCTGATGGAAAACATGGTTTCTCTCTCAGCATTAACTCACGTGGTCTGGGACGTCCCACCCCACAACTCGCTCTAGTGGAGGTGGCTAGAGTTTGGCAAAAGAGCGATAATAAACCATGGCTGGAATTTAGCCACAATGCACTCTGCACTGGATGTTTAGTTGCTCTGAATTTTACAGATGGGTAAATGGAGGCTCGGAGAAGGTAAGTAATTATTCAAAGTCCCATAGAGCAGGAGTTCGAATGATGCCCCAGTTAGAATGTCACTTCCCAATCTCCAGACCCTGGGAGTGTGGTCTGCAGGGAGACTGAAAAACTTTGTCAACATGGTGAGTTGAGATGATTGTAGATGATTCGGTGAACTCATTCTAGCCACAGAGATTTGGATGAAAGAAAGAGGAGATCAAAAGGTGGTGTGAGGAGGTGCCAGGGAGAAGGGCCAGTCCATAAAATACTTTTTTTTTTTTTTTTTTTGGTTTTTTCGAGACAGGTCTCCCTGTAGCCCCAGCTGTCCTGGAACTCACTCTGTAGACCAGGCTGGCCTTGAACTCACAAAGATCCTCCTGCCTCTGCCTCCCGAGTGCTAGGATTAAAGGCATGCACCACCACGCCTGGCCATAAAGTACGTTCTGAGCAAACGTGAGGACCTGGGTTCAGATCTTAGGCACCCACACTGAAAACTAGGCATGACTGTGGTGGTAGTACTGGACTTTAGTCTCAGCACTCAGCACAGAGAAGCGGATCTCAGAGATTAAGGCCAGCCTGGTCTACATAGTAAGTTCCAGTCCAGCTGGGGCTCTAGGGAGATCCTGTCTCAAAAACCCAAAACCAAACAAACAAAAAAGTTGGGCACGCTGGCACCAGCCTGTGATCTTAGTGCTGTGGGAGACAGAGCTGTGTGGATCCTGGGGGTTTGCTGGCTAGCCAGGGTAACCAGTTAGTGAGCTCCACGTTTGGGGAGAGGCCCTGATTCAAAAAATGTGGAGACAGATTGAGATAGACATCTGGCTTCTGCACAGGCACCTGCACACATGTGTGCACATACAGGAACAGGAACACACACACACACATACACACACACACAAAGATGATATGATAAAGGGAAACTGTGGGGGAGGGGAATGCAGAAAGAGAGACAGAGAAAAACAGAGAGAGACAGAGACAGGGACAGAGAGATCCATCAGAAACATCCAAACCAGGCTTTGCAGGCTAGAAAGAGCTCCCAGCCTTGCCAACAGTCCAGGAAAGCAAGGGAGGTAGAGTCCCTCCCAGAACTTCCAGAAGCACTCAGCCCTGTAGCTCCATTTTGGATTTCTACCACCTACCACCCACCCCCAGGATATCAACAACAAACAAACAAACAAACAAACAAACAAACAAAAGAAACAGACAACTTATTCTGAGCCAGAGATGAGTGGCTGTGGCCCAGGATGCTCCAAATGAAATGTTCCGCAGTGGAAACTGTCTCAGGGACTTTTTACAGTGACGGACCAAATGCCAGTCATAACAAATACCACATCCCACAGGGGTTCAGCCAACTGTGGAATTCTCGGCTCCAGGTCTCAGATGCTACATGTAATGATATACTTGTTGTTTCTTGGTTGGTTTTGAGACAGGGTCTCCCTGTAGCCTCAACTGCCCTGGAACTCACTATGTAGACCAGGCTGGCCTCGATCTCACAGAGCTCTGCCTATCTCTGCCTCTCTAGTGATGGGATTAAAGGCATGTGCCACCGCACTTAGCTCTAGTGACATTCTTATCTCTGGGGTTCGTGGAAGCCAGTGGTCTGCTAAGTTAATATATTCCAAAGATTTCAGCTGATAGTGAAAGATGTTGGGTGAGATGGAGAGATGGCAATACATGGCCGTAAAATGTACTAAAGTTGGCCAGTTGATAATTTGGCTTTGGATATGCACATCCCTACTTTCCACACTCATGGAAGTTCTAATCAATTAACCTGCAGAATCTTCAACATCAGTATGGCTTTTTCAGGGAACTTTGGTAATCAGGACTGACTATAAGACAACAAACAGGTATGCTATATCCCTTATTTGCCATGGGAGGTGGTGGTGGAGGAGGAGAAACACACAGCTAGAGCGCATGGCAGTAGGCACAAGTGGGTATTACCCGTGTTGCTTTGGTAAGTAAAGGAATCAAACCATGAAAACTTTACTTACCTAGGGCAGTCAAGTATCCTCAGGCTGGCCTGAGGCATGGACAAGCAAGAGTCCCTCGGGACCTGCCTTCCAGCAGTCTGCTCCCCGTGCCTGTGGCCAGCGTCTCCCCTTTTGCCCAGGAATGATGGAGGAGAGGCTCAGAGGAGTCAAGTGGGTGAGCGTGTGTTCCTTACTGCAGTATATGCAGGAGCCTCAGGGCCTTGGGCAGTTAAGTGTGGGCAGTTAAGTGACGGAGTGGGGAAGGGGAAGGGGGCGGAGGGGGCTGAATCTGCCACGGCCAGAGCACACAGCGATCGGAACTCCATCCTACTGCTGACCCAAAGGACAGTGCGAGCCCTGGTGAGGGACAGGACTCTTTATTTAGGAAGGGCAGCAAAGAGGGGGCAATGAGATGTTTTGTGGCGGCCTGTCCGTAGAACTTCTGGACTTTGCTGCCCCCTGGTGGACACAATCTAGAAGGCATGGTCGTGATTGTCTAGGCGGAAGATTGGCGTCTTTCTGGATTCTTCTTTCTGAAATTTAGAGGATCGAAGTTCTTCTAGTTCTGGGAAACTGGATTCCTGGGCCCCTGAAGCCCCTGGTACTGTATCCACAATGCTCTCTGTCTTAATTTCTATGTTTTTTACGGATAAAGGGACACAGGAAGTAGGATTGCATGGGAGGTCCCTTCCAGGTTCAGGGGGGCCTCCAGGACTGTGCCAGGTCTCACACTGTGACAGAGCTGGAACTCCAAGCTACGATTTTAAGCAGAGAAGCTGAGGGCACAGCAGTGGAATGAGACACAGCAAAAGACAGAAAGGACCCTGAGGTGCAGGCTGCCGCAGCCAGGATCTTTAGTCCCTAGGGTGGTTGTGTAGCTCATTTTGCAGAGCTGTCCCTAAACAGGACCAGGACAGAGACTTCCATCTACTGTTCTCCAGGATCAGTTCCCACTGGTTCCCAATGTGACCCATCAGGAAGGCCGAGTGTGCTGCTTGGTGACTCTGCCACAGCCTCAGGGGTCCCTGGGCTTTTCCCCATTGGGAAAGGAGACCCCCCCAGTACCCATGAGTTGGGAAACACATGAAGCCCACTTTACAGATGAGAAGGTGGACATACAGGAGACAGGCCATAGTGTGTTTCACAGTTGACCTGTGATTTTTACACTTGGGGTCTCTCCACACTCTTCCATGGTTCTTGTATCTCAGAAAGCAGTGGGTGCTTTAGCTCTGCCTCCCTTGCCCAGAACTGAGGCAGCTCTGTTTTCCCTGGGTGCTGTCCCCCAAGCTACAGAGCTAAAGGTCTCTCTTTGAAAGGCTTTTGGGAAATGAAATGCTCTCCTTTCCCTTCTAGACTCCTGATCTAATAATTCATCTTAGGAATGGCCTTGGCAGGCAGTTCCTTCTTCAGTCTAACCTCCGCGCTTCCAGATGGGAGACAGACAGAAAGTGGAACAGAGACCAAGACAGAGAGAGAATGACTATGAAGAACCAGCTTCTATTTCAGGGTAGAGTGTTCTTGGTCCCTAAACCAGGGTTAAATTCTCTAAGCATGACAGGCTAGCCACTCATGGGCTGAAATTATAGAGGACCAAGTTGGAAAAAAAAAAAAAAAAAAGGGAAACAACCCAAAAGCCCAACCAGTTCCCAGCTGATAACTAATTAGCTACTAGGTCCTGTCTCCTTGGGGCTCCCTCCACCCTTGCAGGTCAGGATATCCAGTGAGGCCAGGGGAGAAGGCATAGGAAGGGTGTAGAGCCAAGGCAATTATGTGGGGTGGACTGGACCATTCTGACTTCACCCCCCCTGCTTCTGATGCGGTCCAGGGAGGGGCTGCCCCCTCTTGTTCAACACCACCCCCAAACATGCAGGAGGGGGCAGGGGGAGTGATTAGCATGGGGCATTGTCCCCAGATAATGGGCCCCAGCTGCCGCCTGAAAGCTGAGACAAAGCTCCTGGTGGCTCGCGCACATTATCCCCTCGTTAAATCTCTGTTATTAGATTAGATTCAAAGCGTATTGATTCAGTGGCTGGGGGAGGAGGGTGAGAGTGGAGAATCTGGCTGGCGAAGAACACTGAGCCACTTCCCCCTTCATCACAGACCAGGAAACTTTTCCTCCTTTCTGCTCGCTTCAGAGAACTTGGCCTGAACCTGCATGCTAGCCTCTGAGCTGGACTCTCTGCTTGGCCTCTCCCAGAAGCCACTGGGTATCTATTCCTGGGCATGCCCTTGAGACCCTGGAGCCCAGGTGTCCAGCATTAGGAACAAAGGCGGTGTCCCTCTGGGGACCCAGTGCAAACTCCCAGCAGTGCCAGCCACAGACTTTCAGAGCTTTAGAGTTGGGCTCATACTTTCACCGTCTCTGATGAAGCCGGTCTTGGAGAGATGACTGTGTTAGAAGCAGAGTGGGTGGGGAACATTGGGTAGGGGAGAAGAGGAGGTGCAGGAGAGGCCCGGGGATGATAGACCTGCTACCTCTCCTTCTGCCAGACAGAATCAGAGGCACTTGGCCCATGGATCAAGACCGAAACAGAAATTTAGAGCTGTGTGTGTTAGAAAGCCTTGACGCTCACTCATCTCGCAAGCTAACTGAAAGCAGGACTAGGACTGAAGGCTGGTTCTCCGCCTTCATTTTGTACATGTCTCCTTTACTATGGGTCATCTGCTCCTCTGTGGGTGGGTGTGCTAATCACTCCAGGAGTGTCCTTCTCACTTGATGCCCACCCCCCCCAGGTGAGGACAGTGATTCATCAGGGCCATGGTTATACTCTGGGAATCACCATCTCCTGAGAACCACCTTGTGTCCTCAAGCCAAGGACTTCTTGAGGCCACCTTGCAGGACCAGAGCTGAGACAATGACAGACAGTGGGCAGGACCTCACACACACCCCGACTGCCTAGCTATGCAAAGCTGTTGCTTCTCACTCCAATTTTCCCTTTATTTAATCCTAAACTCATGTCAGTACCCCAAAGATGAACTTGGGGTCATTGGACCCTTCTATCTCATTATCCCAGCATGGCCACTTTGGATAGATCTCTCTATATAGTGTTAATCTTCACTTCCCTCTCTCAGTAGGTCTCAATCCTAGATCAGGCTACCCTTAGAACTCACAGTGTACTCCAGGTTAGTCTTGAACTTGCACCAATCCTACCTCAACCTCCTGAGTGCTGGAATTACAGATGTGAACCTCATGTCTGACTTTATTCAGTTCTTTAATTGGCACAATTGAAGACAGGTGGCCCAGAATGGCCTGTTTGGACTCCCTGAGCCTGAGCTTTGGTTATGAGACAAAGGGAAGAAGCAAGTGCCTAGCGGTGTCCTCATACAGAGCAAAGATCTCCTAGGGCAGAGCCCAAGCTCAGCACTGATGGGCTGGAATTGGTGCACTGGAGAGGGTCTCCTGTGCTGGGCTTCAGTTTCCCATCCCTGGGCAGTATGGCCAGATCCAGATCAACGCTCTGCTGGATGTGGCCAGTGGAGAGGATGGTGTTACTTGTGGCCACTCATTCCTGAGGTAGTTAATTGGCTGCCTCAGTGCTGGGCTCTGTTTCCCCATTGATTGCAAATGAAGGTTGAGGAAGGGGAGATGGGGAATCGATAGGCTGTTGAGTGTCTTACAAGCTCTCTGGTTGAACACTTCGTCAATAGCCACCTGCTTAATGGGCAGTGGTGCATTGACTGTCCACCTTCCTATCGCTGTAGCTTAGGACCTAAGAACCTTCTGACAGAGTCAGTGAGGCAGCTTTTTGGCTCTTAGGCTGGGTTCCACATGATGAGCTGCAGGGCCGATTCTGAACAAGAACTTTCTCCACTTTTTGTCCAGTCTTGCTGAGCAAAAAGCAACAGTGTGTAGCAAAGCCCAGTCCCCAACCCCACACTCTCCTATTTGCTGGGTCCCTACATCAACAAAACAAAAATAAATGTGAAGTCCCTAAATCATATCAAAACACCATGTGTGTGGGGTAGGGGTGGCAGGTGAGACCTCCATCCCAGCTCACCAGAGAAGCCAGCAGCTAGTTAGAAGCTGAAGGAAGCTTTTCTGCATACTGGAGAGTATAGGGTGAGAAGCAGCTATGAGGAGATGAAGGGGGGTGGGGGGACTTCCCCCACCTCTAGGCTCTTTGAGATGCAAAGAATCCAAGGTCCCAGAGTCAGGTCCTCCTCCCAGCCTCCCAGATGGCTTATGGAGTGAAGTTGATGAGTTTGGGGTTTTATTATTGACTGGTGTCAACAGCTGAGGAGTCAGAGGAACTGTTGGAAGTCACCCCATGCATTTCTTTGGGGTCTTCTCCATGTAGGTTGGCAGCACTGAATCTCCCTCTACCCTGCTTTGCTTTGATTGACAAGCAGCTCAAGATAGGGTGAGGGAAAAGGCTGGAACAAACTAGAGAGACAGAGTAAACCTTATTATACTCTGTGGAGACTAAGAACGGAGCGTGTTCCTTTTCCCTAGAGGCCTGCTAGGTGGGTAGAATAGAATAGCAGGCCTTAGCATGCTTTTTTTTTTTTTTTTCTGTATGTGTATGAATGTACTGTCTGCATGCAAGTTTGTGCACCTGTGTCGTGCAATGCCACGGAGGTCAGAAGAGGGTGTTGGACTCCCCTGGAACTGGAGGTCTCCTGGAATTGGAGTTTCAGATAGTTCTCGGCTGCCATGTGGGTGCTGGGGATCGAACCCGGGTCCTCTGTAAGAGCGGTCGGCGCTCTTAACTGCTAGGCCATCTCTCCAGCCCCCTTAGCATGTCTTAAGCCCTGACGTCTAGGACAGGTGATCAATGTGAGAAGTAAGATCCAGGATGATTATTCCAACACTAACCCCCTCTGAGCTCTGCTTTCTGGTGGATGGACCAGATGCTGGCTGCTGAGAGTTCCCAGAGATGATAGAGCAACCCAAGCCTTGCTGTCTCCGAGGGCGCTGGCCTTGGTGCTGAAGCCTTGTGTCAGGAGCAGCACTCCATTACCGGGAGAAAGCTTGCTCCCTGCTTCATACAGAGACCAGGAACTCTCAACAGACCATGTGGGCCCCTCCAGCATCTTTCCAGAGGCTCATAGAGCCTCCACCTCTAATTTACATTAATAAATGATCACAGGTCTAATCTCCAAACCACACTCATCTTTACTCCTTCTCCTTATTTATTTATTTATTTTTTATAGGACAGAGTCTCCCCATAGCCCCAGCTGGTCTGGAACTTCCTGTGTAGACCAGGCTGGCCTTCATCTCACAGAGATCTGCCTGCCTCTGCCTCTCAAGTGCTGGAGTTAAAAAGGCATTGGCCATCACACCCAGCTCTATTGTTAGTTCTTGTTGGCTACCCTCTCACTTCTTAATTCCCTGATCCAGGAATCATCAGACAACTGAAACTACAGGAAATTCCCAAAACTCATTTTTTTTTTCTTTTTTGGTCATTTCGAGACAAGGTCTCCCTGTAGGCCCAGCTGTCCTGGAACTCGCTCTATAGACCAGGCTGGTCTTGAACTCACAAAGATCCGCCTGCCTCTGCCTCCCAAGTGCTAGGATTCAAGGCATGTGCCACCACGCCCGGTTACCAAAACTCATTTCTAGAAGTGACCCTAAATGTCTCCTTCCACCCCCCAAACTTTTTCCAAAGCTGTGAACAAAGGGCCATCCACAGAGTGGAAGACGTCACTGAATCTTATTATCCACAACACACATAGACACAAACAAGCTGATGAAGCTTAGTGCCAGGGAAGTAGCCACAAGTGAACAGGAGAAGGAGCCACTGGGGATGAGTAAACATAATGCACAATCACCAGGCCCCTCTGCCAGGGAGTTACCCTTGTCTTCAGTCTGAAACAGATCTGGTGGAAATAAACAGAGCTCCAGGGGAAGTGCTGAAAGGGAAACAGACCTGATGCACACCAGGGTAAAGTGTGTGTGGGGGGGTAGGTTTCTCTTGGTCTAAGATAACATGTTTTAAAGCCATGACAGGGAGCTGAAGAGTGAGGAAGGGGAGGCTGAAAGGGCCTTCAGCATTAAGTTTGGGGGTGGGGTGGGCAAGGGAGAGTGCTCAGATGAACTGGCATGGACAAGATGAAGAAGCTATAGGAAATCCTCCATTCTAACCAGCCCCACACCCCCTCCCTGCCAAGCTGTGTCACTCAAGAATAATGCCAGATGGACCAGAGTGTGACTAGGGTGATGCTGTAGGCTAGCACTGCAAGTAGATAGATGCGGAACAGCAGCCTGTCCAGCACATATCCCACTCGCAGCCAGTCCCGGGCCACTTCCCGCATTTCATCCCTCTTCTCCAGGAAGTGGCGAATTGAAGACAGCTCTTGCAGCAGCCCCCGCACCGCAAGTGAGGCCTCTCTTGGGGGTGGAGGAGGGCTGCTTCTACACCTTGGGATCTTCTCGAAGTCTTGCGGTCCCCCTGCATAGCTGCAATGGTTTCCCATGGCTGGAAGAAGAGCAGAGCATGGGTGTGGGATGGAGGACACTGGGATCCCAGACACTGTTCCTTTTGCTTCTACAATAAGAAGAAAATGCACAGCATGGGTGTACCAACCTACATGCAGACAGTACACTCATAAAAAATAATAAATAAAATTTTTAAAAAAGAAGAAAATTTTATTATGAACAATTTCAGGAGCTGGAGAGATTAAGAGCACTGGCTGTTCTTGCAGAGGAGAGAGGTTTGGTTTCCAGCAACCACATGGCAGCTAACAACCATCTGTACCTCCAGTTACAAGGGATCTGATGCCCTCTTCTGGCATGTGTGGGCATTGCATATGATACATTTACATGCATGCAGGCAAAATACTCATACATGCAAAATAAAAATAAATAAATGTTGCTGGGTGTGGTGGAACACACTTTAATCTCAGTACTTGGAAGGCAGAAGCAAACAGATTTCTATGATACTGAAGCCAGCTTGGTCTTCATAGAGAATTCCAGGCCAGTTGGGGCTACAGAAAGACCCTGTCTAAAAAAAAAAAAAAAAAACCCACCAAAATAAATAAATAAATAAATAAATTTTTGGAAAGAACAGTTTGAGACATAACCTGTATGAACACAAAGAACCTGCATATCTGATTATTCACCATGCAAATTCAACAGGCGCAGTGAGGATTCCTGTGTAGCCTTCCTCGATTACCTGCTCTACCTTTATTCAAGTCAACACTATCATGAAATTGCCGTTTATCTTTTCTGGGAATCATTATTATGTTTTACATTGAGGACTTCCCTCAGCAAGCTGGCATCTATCATTTCATTTGATCCTTACATCAGGCTCACAAGAAGCAGAACAGGAGCTGAAGCGACCATTTCTCCCTTTCCTTGATGGTGCTGAAGCTAAGAGGGAGCATTGTCATTTGATTGCTCTTGCTGTGGTAAAACTCTGAACAAAACCAGCTTGGGGTGGTGTCGTAGTTTGTCTTCCATTGCTGTGACAAAACACTCTGACCGACACCAACTTGGGGAGGAAAGGGTTTCTTCAGCTTACATCTCCTGGGTCACAGTTCATTATTTAGGGAGCCCAAGACAGGAACTCAGGGCAGGAACCTGGAGGCAGGAGCTGAAGCACAGGCCATGTTCACTGGCTTGCTCTCTACTGGCTTGCTTGCTTTCGCTCATGCCCAGCCTGCCTTCTTATACTGCCACTGCTCAACAATCAAGACAATACACCACAGATGTGGCCACAGGCCAATTCAATGGACCAAATTCCCCAATTGAGGCTCCCTCAACCCAGGTGTGTCAAGTTGACACTAAAGCTATCCAGCACAGGTGGAAAAGGCTTATTTATCTTACAACTCTCATTTTATCATTGAGAGAAATCAAGGCAGATACCCAGAGGCAGGAGAGTGAAGCAGAGACTGTGGAGGAAGGCTGCTCTCTGGCTTGCTCAGTTACCTTTCTCATACAGCCCAAGCCTACTTGCCTAGGGAGGGCACTGCCCACAGTGGCTGGGCCATCCATATCAATTAACAATCACGAAAGCCCCCCACAGACATCTGAATGGGCCAATCTGATGCAGGTTGGAAGAGGGAACCTCTTCCTAAGCTGTGTCTAGTTTATGTCAAGATGACAAGTATTAGCCAGCACAGAGGGAGATTAACAAAGCCACAGTGTCACTTAGTGGTGGGACCACCCAGGCCAATTATCTGGACCCACAATCCTTTGCTCTCTGTGCTACCTCACGTTGCCCCAGAGAGGAGAGGCTGGCCAGAGGTACTGTCCTCCTCTGCCAAGTCCTTTTGGACCAAAAGTTACATCTTTAAAAATAGTTACTTCTGGCCAAGCATAGTGGCACTCACCTTTAATCCCAGTACTCCAGAGGCAGAGGCAAGTGGATCTCTGAGTTCAAAGCCAGCCTAGTCCACATAGTGAGTTCCAGGCCACCCAGAACTACATAGAGAGATCCTATCTCAAAACTGCTTATTTAATTAGTTACTTAGTTAATTAATTAAAATAAAAAGATGGCTACTTCTTCCAGGTGAAACCAAGTACTAGGCTGGACTAGTCTACCAGGTTATGATGAGATGTTGGCTCTAGCTGGTAGAGTGCTGGCCTAGCATGTATGAAGCCCTGGGCTTGATCTCTAGTACCACATAAACTGGGTATTGTGGGGCTGGAGAGATGGCTCAGTGGTTCAGAGTGCTGACTGCTCTTGCGGACAATCAGGGTCGAATACCAGCACCCACATGGTGGCTAAGAACCACCTTAGGCTGGGCATGGTGGGCATGCCTTTAATCCCAGTACTTGGGAGGCAGAAGCAGGCAGATCTTTGTAAGTTCCAGGCCATCCTGGTCTACAGAGCGAGCTCCAGGCCAGCTGTGGCTATAGGGAGACCCTGTCTCAAAAAAAAAAAAAATACAAATTAATAAATAATAAAACAATTAAAAAAACTGGGTGTGGTGGCACATGTCTGTAATCCCAGCACTTTGAGGGAAAAGACAGAAAGATAAGTTCAAACTCATCCTTGGTTTAGTGTGGACGAGCCTCCAAAAGCAAGACTGACCTCGAACCTCAAATGCCTTCCCAGGCTGAGGGCACCTGCCTGCCCAGGATTATAAACTTGACCATTGGCCTTCTGAGAGAAAAGGAGGAGCCAGGAGTTACCCCTCCCAACCAGCCAGTCGGCCTTGGCTGTATGAGGAGGAGGGGCTAAGGTCACATAAGCAGAGATCCCCAGGAGGCCACTTTCTCTCACCGTTGCCATCTTGGGCAGAGGTCGCAGGGTTCATGCCAGGAAGGGAACCTTCTCCTGTGGCCACGAGGGAGGGGAGCACTAACATCCCTATAAGTAACACCCTTACCCGTTTGCTCTGAAGACAAGCCCAGTGAAACTGTGGTTGGGGAGTCTTCCTCACTTTTCCTTTGGAACCACAGGAGAGGGAGGCAGGATGCTCTATGCACACACACCTCGCTGAAGAAATTTTAGCAGCACACTTGGCCACATAGCAAATCTGAGACTGGGTTAGGCAATAAAATAAATAAATAGAACAAGGAAACATAGGACCCTTGGTAGGTGTGGTTCTGTAATCCAAGCATTTGTGAAGGAGAGGCAGAAGGATCAGGAGTTCAAGGTCAACCTCAGCTACGTAACAAGTCAGAGGCCAGCTTGGGCAATGTAACATCCTGTCTCAAAACAAAACAAGAGAACCTTCGAATTAGATAGGCCTTAGTACAATCACGTTTCCGCCTGTTCTTTGCTCTGTGAGGCGGGGTGAGATATTTAACCTCGAGGCCTCTGTTTTCTTCTTCTTTTTTAAACCTTGCTTTGTGTCCGTACCTCAGTTTTCTTATTTAAAACATGATAATGAGGGGGATGGAGAGATGGCTCATCAGTTAAGAGCACTGGTTGTTTTTATAGAGGACCCAGATCAGATTCCAAGAACCCACATGGTGGCTAAAACTGTCCATAACTCCAGTTCCAGGGGATCTGGCACCGTCTTCTGGCCTCCATGGGCATTGCACAACATGGGTACATTTAAATATATACAAGCAATATAGTCATATGCATAAAATAAAAATAATAAAATACTTTTCAAAACAGGAGACCGAGGACCCTATGGCACCATTGCATCACATGTGGCAAGCACAGGAAGTGCTTTGTGTCCAGCACAAAACTCACAAGAAAAAAAACCAACCAAGCATCACCGCCACCCATGGCAGCTGAAACAGTCCCTCAGGAGGCCTGAGCTCCTTGTTTAGTGTCTTTGAAGCTCTCTGCCTTACAGCTCTTTGAAATCATATTTTCAGAGCTGCTTGCTATGTAACTCTTGCTATTCTGAAACTTTTGAAGAACTTCCTGCCTCTTCCTTCTGAATGCTGGGATTAGAACACGTGATACCACACTAGGCTGTGTTTGAGATAAACATGTGAAATTCTTGTGTGTGTGTGTGTGTGTGTGTGTGTGTGCACTTATGTGTTTGAGTGTGCATGCAGCTGTGTATGCACAGGTGTGGAGGCCAGAAGGCAACACTAGTGTCTTCCTCAATTGCTCTACACTTTTTTTTCCCTTGAGACACTGCATAGCCTTGGCTGGCTTATAACTTGGTTTGTAGACCAGGTTGGCCTCAAACTCATAGAGATCTGCCTGCCTCTACTTCCTGAGTGGAGATTAAAGACATGTGCCACCATACCCAACCCCACTTTATTTTTTGAGTCAAGTTCTTCCACTGAACCTGGAGCTTATTGATTCAGCTAGACAGACTAAATGTCCAGCCAGCTCCAGCAATCGTCCTGCATCTGCTTCCCCAGTCCTGGGATTCTAAGCATACACCATTATGCCTAGCATATTTTTCATTTATTATTATTATTTTTTAAATTTTATTTATTTCTGTATGTGTATGAATGTACTGCCTGCATGCAAGTTTGTGCACCCGTGTCATGCAATGCCGCGGAGGTCAGAAGAGGGTCTCGGATTCCCCTGGAATTGGAGTTTCAGATGGTTTTCGGCCGCCATGTGGGTGCTGGGGATCGAACCCGGGTCCTCTGTAAGAGCAGTCAGTGCTCTTAACCGCTAGGTCATCTCTCCAGCCCCCATTTATTATTTTTATTTTATGTGTATGAGTGTATTGCCTGCATGCCTGTAAGTGCACCCATGTTGTACAATGCCCGAGAAGGTGAGAAGAGAGAGTCTGGATCCCCTAGAACTGGAGTTTCGGACAGCTGTGAGCTGCCATATCGGTGGTGGGAATCAAACCCAGGTCCTCTGCAAGAGCAGCCAGTGCTCTTAACCACTGAGCCATCTCTCCAGCCCTGTGCCTGACATTTGTGCATGGGTGCTGGGGATCAAACTTGAGTCCTCGCACTTGTGGGACCAGCACTTTACTGACGGAGCTAACTCTCCAGCTCTAAGTGTTTGAGATTCTGAGGGACCTGGTTATGGAGCTGTTCAGAGACAGATCTAGGAATCCCAATTTACCTTCTCGGGCCAAGAGGCCAGCAACAAGCTGCTGGGTTCCCACTTGGCCTGACTTACAGATACACCTCAGAGTCTTTCCTTTTCAGCCTAGAGGCTCAGCCTTCAGTCCTCCCACCCTCTCCATCCATCCAGGCTGATGAGAGCTGTGAAGCCAAGCAAGGGTCCATCTATGGACATTTTTAGCCGACATCTTCATGCTTCCATTCTAAACCCAGTTCCCAGGTCCCACCCAGGATCCCTCGTATGCCACGCCCTCTAAACTCCATGTGTGAGTCTCTTCCTACCCTGTCTCACCTGGGTACTCATCAGTCTTGATGTCTTGGAAAGCGGCTGGGGGCCTATGAGACAAAGGCTGCTCCCCTAGGCAAAGCAGCCGGGCGATCCTCTCCAGGACTAGGTGCTGCAGCCAGGCGGGTACTGGCTGCTGCAGGTCCTGCTTGTGTACCAGCCGCACGATGAAAATGGTCTCTGTCAGGCTTATCACCAGCAGAGCCATGCAGACCACGAAGTATACACCTGTTGGTGGGGGGAGACACACTCAGGAGGTGGGAGGAGTGAGGAGCTCCCACGCCTTCCTTTGGGTATGCCTTACCAATGAGGGGAGTGCCAATAGCTGTGGCGGGCAGTGTGTCAGACACTATGATGAGGAAGACTGAATAGCCTAGGAGGAGTGTGATCTTGAAGGAGACCCTCTCACCGCTGTCCGGGGGCAGGCAGAAGCCCACGATGTCCACAACCATGAGGAAGATGCTGGGCAGCAGCAGACTGACTGCGTAGAATAGGGGCCTCCGGCGGATGACCACCTGGAACGAGGAGAGGAGCTTGGGGGATGACTGGGCAGACAGGAACCCTGGAACCCCCATACTCCCTATAGAGCTTCCAGCGTAGACTGCTTGGGTAAGGAGAAGAGGGATGGAGCTCATATCCTGCCTCTAATTTCAGACTTGTGGTTGTTCAGGATAAACATGGGATACTTCCTTTGAGTTCCCCATATCCTTTGCTGTCGTTACCAGGGATGCATGTGGCCCTAGAGGTGACAGGAGGCCCTTGGAGGTCCCTCCCACCCTGCTTCTTCAATTCCCCCCTCCATATGTGGAGCTCTGGAAGTTTTTGTGGCTACTCTTCCTCCGACAGCCACAGCCACTCACATAGAACTTCATTTCTGCATAACAATCACTGCCTTTCATACTGAACTCCTGAAACTGCGTCAGCACCGCCAACAGCTCCCACTCGCCCTGGTTCATGAAGACGCTGTGGTCCAACTTCACTTCTTCTGGAGAGCGCCACAGAGAGATATTAATGTCCTGAACTAAGAGAGAAGAAGAAAGGCCAGTTTTGGAATTCCATGCTTGGAGTCTGAGGCCCTGTGATGGCGGAGCATGGGGTAGCAACAACCAACGAATCCTGACATCAGTCCCCCAAGCTCTGCCCTTAACTTTCAGCCTCAGTTTCCTTGGCTATGTAGAGTGAGTAATAGAACACATCTGCCTATCTCACAGGCTTGTAGTGAGGGCAAAGGAAGTTGGATGAAAACATAGAGCACAGTGCAATGAAAGTATTCCAGCACGATGAGGGTGGTCTCCTCCGAGCTTATCACCTGCAGAGCCACACACACTATGATGAGGGTGGTCTCTGACAGGCTTATCACCTGCAGAGCCACACACACTACGATGAGGGTGGTCTCTGACAGGCTTATCACCTGCAGAGCCATGCACACTAAGAAACAGACACCTGTCAGGGAAAAGAGACACCTCAGGAGGTGGGAGGGTCAAGGGTCTCTCTCTCTCTCTCTCTCTCTCTCTCTCTCTCTCTCTCTCTCTCTCTCACACACACACACACACACACACACACACCTTCCAAGTAGCCTTCTATTTTTCTTTATTAGAATTACCCAATTAGGAAATAAATAAAACATTATTTACTTTTGCCTTCACAGGACTACCTGTCTTATTCTGGGGCTGGAGAGATGGCCTAGCGGTTAAGAGCGCCGACCGCTCTTGCAGAGGACCCGGGTTCGATCCCCAGCACCCACATGGCGGCCGAAAACAGTCTGAAACTCCAATTCCAGGAGAACTCCAGTTCCAGGGGAATCCGATGCCCTCTTCTGACCTCCGCGGCATTGCACGACACGGGTGCACAAACCTGCATGCAGAGAGCACATTCATACCCATACAGAAATAAATAAAATTAAAAAAAAAAGAATCAGAAATTCTTTACATCTACCACTCTATCTGTCTATCTATCATCTATCATCTATCTATCATCTACCTATCATCTACCTATCATCTATCTATCTACCATCTATCTGTCATCTATCTATCATTCATTTATCATCTATCTATCATCTATCATCTTTCTATCATCTATCTATCTATCATCTATCTATCATCAACCTATCATCTATCTATCATCTACCTATAGCCTGTCTATCATCTATCTATATACCAGGGAAGACAAGACTATACATGGCAGTATTGGAATAGATCCAATGAAATATTGGAAAATATCTCAATGTCTAGCCAGGCTTGGTGGCTCATGCCTATAATCTTAGCCACAGCCATGGGCGCACCCTTTGTTGGTAAGACATACCCACGAGAAGGCCTGGGACCCCTGGCCCCCTTCCACCTCCTGAATATATCTTTTTCCCATGCACAGGTATCTATTTTGTACTATGCATGACTCTGCTGGTGATGAGCCTCACCACTTGGAGAGCTGAAGCAGGAGGATTGCCATGACTAGATTGAATGATGTTTATACTGATAATAGTGCTAATTCTTTTTTTTTTTTTTTTTTTTTTTTTTTTGGTCTTTTCGAGACAGGGTCTCCCTGTAGCCCCAGCTGTCCTGGAACTCACCTTGTAGACCAGGCTGGCCTTGAACTCACAAAGATCCGCCTGTCTCTGCCTCCCAAGTGCTAGGATTAAAGGCATGCGCCACCACGCCCGGCAATAGTGCTAATTCTTGTAAGGAGTTGTTGAGATTTGGGGGGAGTGGTCACAGAAAACTGTGGCCTCTGTAGTTTGGCTTTGGGCAAGAAAGTCATGTGTGGCCACACGGCTGAAAGTGAATGTAATGAATGAATCAGAACAGGAAGGAAGCCTGTCTTCGTGCTGTGGAGCAATGCATCTTTCCTGGCCCTCTATTGAGTATCCAGCACTCAAGAAAAATTGTCAAGCACCTTCCTCCATGCCAGGCATTGTGCTCGAATATTCTATTGGGTCAGAGACCATGTTCCTGGTTGTATGCCTTTGAGAGAAATAGATGCTGAACAAGTATCTACAAGTGATAGAGGTAGTGAGAAGAAGCAGGGCTTCTAGAACTATACAAGAGAGATAGATGGCTGCTCTAGAAGCCAGAGAATGTCTCCCTATAGAAGCTGATATCTGGGGAAAATCAGGTGCATAGAAGAGTTGATCAGACCGTGGATGAGAGGGAGAGGAGAGGGAGGAGAGACAGGTTAGGGGAGGAAACGGTCTACGATAGAGAGGACGGACAGGGCCTCTTGGCCTCCAGAAGATGGCAGCTGGGCTGGCACATACCAGATGAAGCTGGAGAAGTGTGCTGTGTGGGTAGAACCAGGTCAAGAATTTGGATTTGGTCCCAGGACTGTTGGAAAGCCATTGAGGGGTTTAAGTGACACAATCAGATTTGCATTTTAATAAGAGTTCAGTGGCTGCTGTGGGGAGTATGAACTACTGGGGACAGGAATGCAAAGAGACCAGGTAGGAAGCAAATGATACCCAGGCAGGGGATGGGGGCTTGACTCTGGGGAGGAGGAGTGAGTGGGTCTAAGAGACACTTCTTGCCAGATCCTGTTTAGGATACTGGATAAGACTGTCCCTCAATGAGTGCCTGGCAGCCAATTAACACTGTCTTATTAATCCTTGTAACAACTGGGGGAAAGCACGAAGGCAGAAATGCTGGCCCCATCTGGAGAAGGAGGAAACAGGGGCTCATGGACATTAAGAAGACAAGTGGCAGAAAATACTGCTCAGTGGTAGGGTGCTTATTAACATGAGCAAGGTCTTGGGTTTGATCTTCAGAACTACACACACACACACACACACACACACACACACACTCCAAGGAAGAAAGGAAGGAACAAGGAAGGAAAGAAGGAAGAGAGAGAGGAGAAAGAGAATAGGTGACAGAGCTGATCACAGTCACACACACACACACACACACACACACACACACACACACACACATCTAGTCCCAGTACTCAGAATAGGCAGAAGGCTGAGGCAGGTGGATGGAAAGTTTAAGGCATTCTGAGCTACATGGTTAGATGCTGTCTCAGAAAATGAAGAGTAGCTGGGCGTGATGGCGCACACCTTTAATCCCAGCACGCGGGAGGCAGAGGCAGGGGGATCTTTGTGTGTTCAAGGCCAGCCTGGTCTACAGAGTGATTTCCAGGACAGCTGGGGCTACAGGGAGACCCTGTCTCGAAAAGACCCAAAAGAAAAAAAAGAAAGAAAATGAAGAGTGAAAAGGAGGAGAAACAGGAGCTGGGACTTAGCTCAGTGGCAGTGCACATACTTAGTATGTGTGTGATGCCCTGAGTTTAATCCCAAACACATGAACACATGAAAGAAGGAAAGAAGGAAGGAGAAAGAAAGAAAGAAAGAAAGAAAGAAAGAAAGAAAGAAAGAAAGAAAGAAAGGGAAAAGAAGAAGGGAAGGAACCAGGAAGGGTGTCATGCCTGAAATCCTAGCACTTAGGAGGTGGAAGAGGATCGGGAGTTGTTGTTTTTGTTTTTTTTAACAAGTACTCCCTCTGAAGAGGATCGGGAGTTTAAAGCCAACTTAGATTATCTTTAAAAAAATCACAAAATAGAGATGGAGTACAGAAAGAGAGGGAAAGTGGAGGAGGAAAGAGAGGGAAAAAGGGGGTAGAGAGCAGAGAGAGAGAGACAGAGACAGAGAGAGAGAGACAGAGAGAGAGAGAGAGAGAGAGAAAGAGGAGAGAGAAAATAAGTAGTGACTGCTCCTGTCTCTAAGATCCTAACCTCTGCTTCATCCCCAAACCCACACATACTCACTGGTATGCAGCCAGCTGGTGAAGGTCAGTGAGCAGTTCTGCACATCGAAGGGGAAGTTGTAGATGTCCAGGCTGCAGGCAGTGACCACCTGCAAGGGCTTGTAGTTCTGGACCTTGCCCTCATGCTGCACATACACATATGGGATGTTCGGAGACTTCCCCACGTCAACACTGGCCAGAGAAGAGGGGTCAGTTTGGGGGGCTCGAGAGGTAGGCTCAGAAGCTGAAGATCTAGAGCAACCCAGTAGGGAAACTCAACAGGGTCTGGACAGCAGGACAACCTGGACATTTTGTATGGCCTCAGTGTTATCCATCTCTACTTCCTGGCCTGTTACTATTAAGACTATGTTCTAAGCATAAAGGGCAATTCTCCTTAGCTCCCCTGGCTACCTAGCCCAGAGATAGCCCAGATTCCACCTTCTGTCATACCCATTGTACCCAGATAGAGTACAGCTAAGCACCCAGGACAGCCAGAAAGTGGTTTGGTGGGACAGAAGAACCTTATGTTCTACTCTGATTCTGATTTTGCTGGGCTTTCTGTTCTTAGAAGCCCTTGAAAATGAGAGCACTCATCTCTGGAGGGAAGAAAACAGAGAGATCATAAGCAAGTCCAACAAGATTCCAGCACATCCTCTTGACTGACCTTAGGGATGAGGTGGGCTAAGCTCAGGGTCCCTGCCTTCAACCCTCAGTGGGGTCAGGCTGAAAGATGAGAAGCTAAGACTAAGATCAATAATGAATTTCTATTATTATTTATTTATTTAATGTTTATGAGTGCTTTGCCTACATGTATATGTGTACCCACCCATGTAATGCCTGCAGAGGCCAGAAGAGGGCCTCATATCCCTTAGAACTGGAGTTATGGATAGTTGTTAACCATCATGTGAGTACTAGGAACCATACCCAGGTCCTCTGCAAGAGCAGCCAGTAATCTTAACCATGGAGCCATGCGGTACACTCAAGGTCAAGGTCAAATTCAGTGGTTTTCCTTGGGAAAATGTGCAGTTGGGCAGTGCAGTTGTTTTTTGAGACAGGGTCTCATGTCACCCAGGCTGGCCTTGAACTTGCTATAAAGTCAAGAATGACCTTGAACTTCGGACCCTTCAGTTCCCATCTCCAAGAACCTGGACTACAGCATGTGCCACCACACTGGGTTTGTGGGTGCTAGGGATGAAGCCCAGGTATCACACATGTGAGGCAGGCACTCTATGAACTGAATCACGTCCTCAAACCACCCCCACCTGTATTTTCTCCTTGCGTTTCCCTTCCCTTTGAACTCAGATGTCCAGTTGGTGGACCCTAGATGAACCTGCAAGGGGCAGTGGGGGAGTGGAGGGAATAACCTGACTGAGGGCAATGGGTCTGTGCTTGACTGGCAGGAACGAAAGCTGACAGGATCCACTTCATATTGGAAGGGCCAATTGTAGCCTGTTAGGCACACGTGTGGCCTGGGAGGTTTGAACATGCTCCTTGGCTCCCAATATCATCTGTGGCCAGGAGCACTGGCTTCCACCACTGTTCCATTCCTTTCAAAAACACAACTGTCCCCTCTGAAAATGCAGCTGTCCCCAGGAGGCTATTAGGACTCAGTGTGAGGTAATTCACCAGCTTCTGTGCCCATGACAGAGGCCCTTGGATGAGAATTCTAAGGGTGTAACATCAAGCACAGAAAAATGTTTCATAAAATAAGAGAAAATTTGAGAAAGGAGGGGGATGCAAGCTAACATGGCCTACGACCTGAAGCCTAGCCAGGACCGCTTGAATGCTGCAGGGAGGATCGTGTTCTCTGTTCCTGGCTTCTCCAGACCCAGCCTCCCAGCCCCATTCCCTGATGAGAGCGCTCACAACTCGTTGATGAGTATGTCAGGGACCCAGATGCTGTCTGTAGGGATGGAAAACTTGGTGATGTTGTCGAAGTCCTCAGGGTTCCACTGGAGAAACTCGTCAGTCCAGAACTGTGAGAGAAGCGAGACCTGTCTGAGGCAGTCTCTCTATCTCCAAGGAGGCTGTCTTTACTGTCTATACCTAGACAGTAAGTATTTTAGGGAGGAAAATCTGCATGTGGATCCACCTGCATCACTCAGTGGTAGTTGAGAGCCTCCCATCTCTGTAACCCCGACTCCTCTGGATGGACAACAACACTGAAGCCTCTTCCCGGGAAGGCATGACACTTCACTGGGATGTCTAGAGGTGAGATTTGGGGTGGGTATCCCAAGAAAGAGAACTTTATACTGTCTATTTTCCGTGAGACAGGAGGTGTTCTGTATTAAGGGATCCTTCTGTGACACGGAAATGGAGCCCTTTGCCAGGGATCAGCATTCCTCCCTCCCGCTCTCTGCCCATAAGTCGATGGTGACGGTGGTGGTGGAGCGTGGGCATCAGGGTAGGAAGGAGTGTGCGCCAGCAGCGTCTGCAGAGCCTTAAGCAGGACTTGCGTGGGGCGGCCACCTCTGCTCTTTAGCTCCATCCTGGACCACTCCGGGCCAGAGCTTGGCCAAGGCCTGAAACACACACCAGTGCCTGACCCGTCAGAAACTGGGTGACTGGTGACGGCCAAGTCATGAGGGTTAAGTGGATGGAATCATTCTGTTTCCATCCCTCAATTTGATTGTTTCCAATTTGACTTAATAAAACAAAGAACTTTCTAGAAGTTACAGTGGTTTACTTGAGAAAGCAAAGTTGCTGCCTTGTGAGTTTCCAGGTTGGAACTTCCTGGGGGAAGGGGAATAGGTAGCACTTGTCTGGGATGTTTCAAAGAATTTGAGAAAAGAGGGGCTGCGGGATGTGCCCCACTCAACTTCCCCTGCCCTGAGATGGGAGTAAGTATTCCAGACTCCCGGATCATATCTAGTGTGCTTCTGAGCCTGCACCTAACCATCCCGCACCATGGCCATCGACATTCCTGACTCCTTGAGAGGAGAAGTCCTTCCTGGGTAGAGAACTCCCATCCCAGGAAGCAGGATGCTATGGGGCTGGTCTGCTCACCTGCCGGTACCAGATGTAGGTGGTCAATACCTGGTTCTTCTCATCCTAGGAAAGGAAAGGGGGTTGACAGGTGGTCCCGAATGTGCCACCCAAAGGAAGCTGGTGCACTGAGCACGTCCACTGCTGGGAAAGCAGAGGGAGAAGGAGCGGGGAAGGGGACAAACTGGAGCTGCTGGCCAGTTCACAAGGATGCAACTAGAAAAAAAATGTAATAGCTTCTTTAGAAAACCGGAGGTACTGCTGCATGGCTATAATTCCATTACTCAGGAGGCTGAGGCAGGAGGATTGGTGTAAGTTCAAGGTCAGTCTGGGATATATAGCAAAACCTTGTCTTAAAGAAATACAAATATATATATATATATATATATATATATATATGGACAGAGATACAAACTATGTATACTTCCTCTTACTGTATATCATGTTTATATGCATTATGTTATATAGACACCTTCTATTCTCTCTCTCTCTCTCTCTCTCTCTCTCTATATATATATATATATATATATATATATGGGTAGGTATATGTATACACACACACACACACACACACACACACACACACATGTTGTGAAATGAAGAGCACAAAATTAAGTGGAAAAATCATTACTCCTCTCTCCCAACCCCCGGCTAATTCGAGTTTCCCTTTCTAAAGCAGAACAATAATCTACTTTCTGTGTTTCTTTCCAGAAATATTCTAGACCCTGAGATTCCCTCCTGTATCAGGGCAGGAACACTACCTGCAGCAATCTATGAACTCAGGTCCAGCTCCCTATCGCAATGCAGAGAGCCTGCAGCCCTGCAACTACCTTCCTGTTTATCCCTGAGCAATGTCTGGCTTCTTCTGCTGGGCAGTGTGCCCCACCCTACTCTAGTCATTGATTAGTTAATTGATCTATTAGGTGACAGTTATCTAGAGTCACCATTTAGTGACACCTACTACATAGGGAACTGTGTAAGGACTAGGGTGCAAAAATGGCATGGGGAGACAGTTCCCATCATGCATTGTATGGACATGTAGGAAGTGACCTCATCTTCGGGTGCACATAAGTGGCCCAGGTTTATGCATAGATGCTGATTCAATTGATCCCCAGCCATAGTGCCAGATCATAGACACAAGAGTTCTAGATGCCCGCTATGCTACCCAGGGGGTGACTTGACATGGCCTCTCCCATTCCACAAATGGTTGAGGGCAGCTTGGGGCTGAGCTCACCACGCTGAGGATGGCATACATGATGACGTCGATGGAGACGGTGGTGGGCTTCCTCCAGTCCCTCACAGGCCGCACTCCCTTCCTGTAGTAGGTCAGCAGGTGATCTGACAGCCTGAGCAGAGCTGGCTGGGTAGTGTTGCGGGTCTGCGGAGCACCCCTCCACCTGGCTGGGAAGGAGAACAGTTGGCCCTGACAGCAAGAGCCCGAGTCTCCCTCCAGCTCTCCACCCTGGTTTAGGTGCTATTAAAGAAATATATACCAAGGCTGGCAAGATTGCTCAGCTGGTGTCGATGCTTGCTCCCAAGACTGACAACTTGAATTCAACTCCCTGGACCCACGTGATGGGAGGAGAGAACTGACTCCCTTAGCTGTCCTTTGCCCTCCTCCACACGCATGCCTTTGTACACAAACACACAGGAGCACAAGTAACAATGGAATACATTTTAAAATACACTCCCACTTCACAGAATTCCTAGATCCTTCCACAGTGAAAATTCCCATGACCAGAGTGTTTTGTCTGGAGAGATTTCTATCAAAGTTACAATGGATGTAACCATTGTAAGCACTTCTTGACAGGAGAACAGGAAGCTGGCTCGTAGGGGCTGGGGACAGAAAACAGATGAGGGCCGAGAGAGGTGGAGAGAAGGCAGGTGTGGGGGCCCAGGGTAGAAGTCTGATCAGCCGGAGGAAAGTGAGTTGGGGTGTGTGGCACTGAGAAGTAAGAGGGTCATGGGAAAGTGTGGCCCCAAGTGCATTTTCTGTCTTATTTTGTTGGTTTTGTTTTGAGACAAGGTCTCATGTAACCTAGGCTGGATTGGAAGTCACTATGTGTCCTAGATGGCCTTGAACTCCTGATCTTCCTGCCTACACCTCCCAAGTGCCAGGATACTAGACGAACATCACCACCACCAGCTCAGGAGCCTGGGCCACTGTCTGCACCGGAGTTTCCTCAACTGAGGGAAGATCTCAGCATATATGAAGCTCACTGTCTCTTTCTCCATCTTAGCTTGCAAGTAAGCAGATGAAGACAGGCATCCCATATAAAGGTACATTTTCTCTTCTTCCTGCCAAAGCCCTGTGTGGTACGGGGAGGGTCTACTGGGTTCTTCTCACAGGGTCAGATGAATAGAGAAGGCAGGGTTAGGAAGGAAGTAGGGGTGACATGCAGAGGGTGCCAAAAGAAGACAAAGTCCTCCCAGGCCAGGATGCTTCCCACCAGCCCTGATGAACTGAGTTCAATTCCCAGGTCCCACATGCTGAAAAGAGAGAAATGGCTCCTGCAATGGCTCCCTTTGACCTCAGCACGTGGCATGGCACATGCAAACACACATACACATAATAAATAAAATGTAATTAACACTAGAAGGAAAAGAAGGCAAGGAAGAAGAAAAAGAATAAAGAAAGAAAGAAAGAAAGAAAGGAAAAGAAAGAAAGAAAGAAAGAAAGAAAGAAAGAAAGAAAGTAAGAAAGAAAGAAAGAAGCAAAGAAAGAAAGAGAATTTTAAAAGTCCAACACAGATACCCTGTCCTACTCTGGTAATTTCATGGGCTCCTCAGCTTCTCTGTGGGGAGTAGTGGGAACCCCTTGGGAAGCAGGAGTGACGTAGAAAAGCTGTGCTTACTTCCATAGTACATAAAATTGAAATGATATGGAAAAGATTAGTTTGGCCCCTGCCTGAGGATGACATGCAAATTCATGAATCATTCTCTATTTTACTTAAAAAAAAAAAAAAAGAAAGAAAGAAAGAAACAGGAAAATGAAAATGGGGCTGGAGAGATGGCTCAGCAGTTAAGGGCACTGGCTGCTCTTGCAGAGGACCCAGGTTCAATTCCCAGCTCCTGCATGGTGGATAAGAACTATCTGTAACTCCAGTTCTAGGGGATCCGATGCCCTCTTCTGACCTCTGCAGGTAGGGCACGACACTTACACACATGCAAGCAATACATTCGTACACATAAAATGAAAAAATAAATAAAAAAAGAAAATGAAAATGAACATTCATGGAATGGGGAGAAGCCAGGTGCCAAGGAGAAGGTAGGATTGCAGGACAGACAGGGATTGCAGGACAGACAGGCTCTTTGTAGACCAGAAGCCAGCAAGGCTAATTCCACTAAACAACACTGCATCTTCATACCCTATTCTCATGTGAGTCACAGACAGCCAGGCAGTCTTGGGAGTTCCTCTCTGGGGTGTCATCTACCTGCCCCATAAGTTTCCCTCCCCCCTAGGACAGAGACAAGCAGGAAGAGATGAAGACAAGGGACTATTTTGAGTTTTTTGTTTTGTTTACATTTCAGACATCATTCCCTTGTAGACCAGGCTGGCCTAGAACTTGCCATGTAGCCAAGGATGACCTTGAACTCCCCGTACAGGGATTCTAGGCATATACCATCACTCCTGGTTTATACGCAGCAGTGCTGGAGATCGGACCCAAAGCTTTGGGCTCACGTGCTAGGCAAGTGCTTTACCAACAGAGCTACATGCCCAGCCTCAAAAGACAATTATTTTCTGATAGTTTTCCTAGGAATAATATCCACATCAAATCTTCATTTTAACCTCAGAACAGCCTGCCAGAGTGGCTTGCATGGCAGCCCATTTTACAGACAAGAACCCCCAAGGCTCAAGAGGGTAAATAGTCTGTTGGAGGAACTAACTCAAACACAGATTTCGCACCACTGCCTGGGACTCTGACAGGCTTAGAGAACACCTGACTGATGTTGTGGGGCCTCAAAACAAGGCCATGGCTAGAAGGACAGAACAATTCAGCCAAGGAAGCCCAGACCACTCACCACACGCAACTGGGGTCCACTTCATCACCCTGCTCTCGCCAACAGCAGCTCGCAGGGAAGAGCAACCTGTCCCTGGACCTTCGCGTCTGTCCCACCCCCCTGTGGCAGCCTTCTCACTGTGCTCCAAAGTGATTCGCCCAAACTCTGTTGGAGGAACCTTCCTGTGGGGTTGAGTGTGATCTGCAACAGAAGGAACTAGGTCCCTCATGGTTGAACACCTTTGAGACAGTCAGGAGAGGATTGCATAGAAAGGACAGGGGTAGTTTGATATCCCTGGAGGGAGCAGGAGGAAAAGAAGGCCCAGAGGACCCACTCAACAAAACCATCAAAGACAAGAAACAGTTATTAAAGTGGCCCTGGTTCCCACTCTCCTGCTGACCCCCCACTCACGTGACCCTGAGTGAATTAGTCCCTCTCTTAAGGTCTCTTGCAGCTGCCCTTTGATGAGTTTAAGGGCTAGAAAAAGGAAGAAGTTCCCTTCCCAGACCTACCTGTGCATTTCCTATGCACAGACAACTCTCTGCTTCCTTTCCAGCAGGGAACTCACTTTGGTCTCAGCTTCCTCTCATGCTAACCTGTGGGAAGCTACCTGATCTACCAGAACCTCCAGCCTCTCCTTGCCACAGCCCTTTGGGAACTGACCCCAGCTTGCCATCATTTGAACCCCTGAAAACCCCCTTACCTTCTCCCTGGGCCAGGAGCATCAGGACGAACAAGGCCAGAAGAACCTTCGGGACACACAGCAGCATGGCAAGCTTCCCACGCGTGGGAGGGCCACAGAATGGCCGCTCAGGGCGAGTCCTCCTGATTGACATCCTCCACATCCTCTGCCAGCCTCATAGCCTAGGTGTCCAGCTTCTCCAATTGCTGCCTGCACTTTCTGAGGCTGCAGCCTGGTACTCTCAGGCCACCAGAGTTGGGGAGTCTGCCAAGTTTTTGCAGGCAGCATCCCTTCAGCTGGATCAGGTTTCAGGGAGGGAGGGAGGGGAGGGGAGCGGTTAGCTGATGTCAGGAGAGGGAGCTCAGCCACTCATTCTGCTAGGTGACTTGGCCAAATCTCCCCCAAGAAATGACTTGGGGAATGGAACAAAGGTGCAGACAGCTGGGAGGTGCTCTGAGCTGCTACCGCTGTCACCTGTGTCTCTTGGCTTGTTTCTGGCATTGGGAAAGTCTGGGAGATGGATCGATCAAGGGAGTAATTCTTTGATCCTCCAACTTGGCAGAGCAGGTGACTGGGTAATTCTGCAGATAGAGAGGGTCTCAAGGGTTACTACAGGTCTGCTCCCTTGTCCGCATTCAATTAAAAAAAGTTTCAGGGGAGTAGTGTTTAAGACAAGGTCTCGGGCTGGAGAGATGGCCTAGCAGTTAAGAGCGCCAACTGCTCTTGCAGAGGACCCGGGTTCGATCCCCAGCACCCACATGGTGCATGAGAACCGTCTTTGACTCCAGTTCCAGGGGAATCTGACACCCTCTTTTGACTCTGTGGCATTGCACAACACCGGTGCACTGACCTGCATGCAGACAGTACATTCATACACATAGAAAAAATAATTAAAAAAAAAAAGACAAGGTCTCAAGTAGTGCAGGCTGCCCTCTAGCTCACTATGGGGCTGAGATAGCCTTGATCTCCTGATCCTCGTGCTTTTACCTCTCAGGGCTAAGATTACGTAAGGCATGTATCACAGAGAATTGAGGAAAATTAAACACATTTTACAAATCTTTGCCTGGTCCCCTGAGCTTTAGTAAATAGCATTAAATGTATGGGCTTTCATGCTTACATTCTTATTATAACCTGGAATGTGACTCAATCAATACTAGAGTACTTGCCTAGCAGTCACAAGATCCTGGGTTCAATCCCTAGTACCACCCAGAAAAAATTGCTTTAAATCAGATGTGGTGGTGCTCACCTGTAATCCTGGCACTTGGGAGGTGGAGGCAGAAGGAACAGAAGTTCTAGGGCATCTCCAGATGTTGAGATGGGAGGGTGGTAGGCTTGAGGCCTGCTGGCCTGCAGGGAGTCAGTCTCTCCCCTGTCTTGAGGCTCTCACTATGTATGTAAACTTGGCTGGCCATGTGACCCTAATGTTTCAATCTCACCCATGCTAGAATTACAAACTCCTACTATCATGAGACCCTGTCACACACACACACATACACACACACACACACAAAGTAAAAAACGTAATCTATTTTCTAAAGATATACTTTATTTTTAATTATGTGTATACATGTGTGTCCATGTGTGAGTATGTGCACAACTGAGTACAGGTGACCAAAGAGTTCAGAGGATGGAGTTGTTGGTCTGGAGCTACAGTTACAGGTGCTATGAGCTTCCCCACATGGGTGCTGTGTGCTGAATTTGTTATGTGCTCTTAATGACTGAGCCATATCTCTAGCCCTGTAAAAATTATTCCTAGTGCTATATGCATTTATTTTTATAAGTTGTTGCTAGATATAACAAATGCACATAATGATCATTATAGAAAATTATGAAGATCAAGCATACATAGGCTTACTGTCCCAGAGACAGTCACTGTTAGTATTTTGGTGTGTATTCTGTGATTTCCTTTCATAATGTATACAATTAAGTAAATATACTTATATAATTCTACAGCCTTCTCCTTTTTTCTACTTAATATCCTTTGTTTTTTAATTAATTTTATTTATTTCTATATGTGTATGAATGTACTGCCTGCATGCAAGTCTGTGCACCCGTGTTGTGCAATGCCGTGGAGGTCAGAAGAGGGTCTCCGATTCCCCTGGAGTTGGAGTTCTCCTGGAATTGGAGTTTCAGACGGTTCCCGGCCGCCATGTGGGTGCTGGGGATCGAACCCGGGTCCTCTGTAAGAGCAGTCGGTGCTCTTAACCGCTAGGCCATCTCTCCAGCCCCTACTTAATATCCTTTCATAAGCATTTCAATACCCTCTTTTAAATGCAGCTTTATTTTTACTATTTTATTATTTTTATTTTATGCTTGGATTGGCTGCATGTATGTAAGTGCACCAGTGTCATGCAATGCGCACAGAGGTCAGAGGGCATGGGAGTCCCCTGGAACTGGAGCTAAGGACACTTGTCTGCTGCCATGTGGATGTTAGAAATTGAACCCAGGTCACCTGCCAGAACAGCCAATCCCTTTAACTGCTGAGCCATCTCTCCAGCAGAAATACAGCTTTCTTGAAAAAAGTGTTTTTCTCTTTGTGAGCTAAATAGATATCTATCTGTTAGACACCCAACTGTGCACCCCAAAAGTCTGAGCAAAAGATTGTGTGGAGTTGAGTTTGTAGCAGTCTTACCCTGATTTGTGTAAGTACAGACTCTTCTATTTCATTTGGACTGAAGGCAACGATCTGGATCCATCACGGCTGGATCCAGCCCAGGCTGGCCTAAAACTCTCTATATAGCCAAGGATGACCTTGAACTCCTGCCCCTTCTGCTTCCACCTCCCAAATGCTGGGATTATAGGTAAACACCACTATGCCCAACATGTATAGTGCTAGAGATGGAACCCAGGGCTTTGAGAATCTAAGCAAGCTTTGTACCAACTGAACTATATCCATAGAATAATATAACATACCTGTCTCTCTCTTTCTTTCTTTCTTTCTTTCTTTCTTTCTTTCTTTCTTTCTTTCTTTCTTTCTTTCTTTCTTTCTTCTTTTGGACAGGTCTCATGTAGCTGAAGCTGGGCTTGAACTCCTGATCCTCCTGTCTTTACTTTCCAGGTGCTGGAATTGCAAGTATGTGCCACGTGCCTGGTTGATGTAATGCTGAGGCTCAAACCCAAGCCTTTGTGCATCCTAGGCAAGCACTTCACCAAATGAGCTATGTCCCAGCCCTTAAATTCTAGTTAACTCAAAACAAGCAAACACAAGCCTTGTTCAGGCCCAGCCCTCTCCTTTTTCATGTGCCCTATAAACTTTGCACGTGGCACTGAGTCATTCCTTGGAGGAGTCAAGGCTTGGTTCTGGAAGGTTCCAGCAAGCTCACCACAGTGCTCCAGCACTCTTTGGTAAATTCATGTGCTTTACCACTACATAATTCAGAACTACAAGGGAAATCAGCCCAAAGGTTTTTCCTTGAGAGATTGGAGATGAGACCAAGTGGTAGAAAAGGACATGTGATTAAATAGGAGACCCCAAACTTTCAGAGAACACATAGAGCTAGGTATCCCCAGAAAGTGTGTGCTCAGCCTCCATGGTTCACAGCAAGGCAGGGTGGGAAGACCCAGGCTACCTCCTGGGCCACAGTCTAAGGTCCAGAAAGGGACCAAGCCCCAGGAACACGAGCACACCCCAGAGGCGAGCAAAGACTCCCAGGTTCCTCTTGCCTTCATTTAGGGCCTTTGCCACTTAGAGAGGTACTGCAGATGGCTGCAGGATCTGTTCTCTTGTTCACATGCTTCAGAAGGTCTGCAGAAAGACATCTGACACTTGCCGATGGGGGTTTCTTTATGTGGCACTAAGCAGACAGAGAGACACATACATGCACGCACGCAGACATGCATGCATGCACACTGCGCTCATTTCATCCAGAGGAGGAGGAGGAGGAGGAGGAGGAGGAGGAGGAGGAGGAGGAGGAGGAGGAGGAGGAGGAGGAGGAGGA
>VZQC01000299.1:766987-889212 GCA_009823505.1 Rhizomys pruinosus
AAAAAAAAAAAAAAAAAAAGGCGGTAAGCAAGCCTGGAGACCTGTCTCGTGTGTCTCACGGGCCCCAAGCCTCATTTGTGCACTCACTACTGGAATCCTCTGGGGCATCCAATTGGGTTAGGAGGAAAGAGGATGTCTTCTATGCAGCGTGTGCATTAGAGAATGAGCTCCTTAGATAACAGGATTAGAGGGAGCCAGGCAGGCCCTGGCCTCAGATGGAGATAGATTGCCTGGGAGCCTCTCTGATGGAGCAACAATCAAGTTTCCCCTTTAGAAATGTCCTATTAATGGATTTGATGGCACAACAGACAGGGGGACGTGGAGCCGTGGCCAGTGGCGGAGTGTAAATTGCCTCAGATGAAACTGCGGAGTCACTTTTGCCCCTTTTAAACAAGATAAGAATTAGCGCGAGGCTGTGATGAACTCGCCTTGGCCAGTGGGGACCAGGGAACAGCAGAAGACTGACTAATTTGATTCCCGAGCTCTGCCTGCAGACGGCCAGGCTCCTCCCAGGGAGTGGAGGCAGACACACAGATGGCATATGGCAGCGAGCCAGTCTGACTAATGAAAAGCTCCAAGACTGCAGGACCCACAGGCCTGGCCATCGCCTGGTGTCCGGCGTTCCGGGCACACGCCGGCAGGACCCACAGGCCTAGCCATCTCCTTGTGTCCAGTGTTCCGGGCACACGCCTGCAGGACCCACAGGCCTGGCCATTGCCTGGTGTCCAGTGTTCCAGGCACACGCCTGCAGGACCCACAGGCCTGGCCATCGCCTGGTGTCCGGCGTTCCGGGCACACGCCTGCAGGACCCACAGGCCTAGCCATCTCCTTGTGTCCAGTGTTCCAGGCACACGCCGGCAGGACCCACAGGCCTGGCCATCACCTGGTGTCCAGTGTTCCAGGCACACGCCTGCAGGACCCACAGGCCTGGCCATCGCCTGGTGTCCAGTGTTCCAGGCACACGCCTACAGGACCCACAGGCCTGGCCATCTCCTGGTGTCCAGCGTTCCGGGCACACGCCTGCTTCCATCACATCCCAAGACGCTGTCATGCATCCTCCTCTGATGGATCACTGTTCTTGCTCCCCCTTTTCCAAACAGGATGATGGAAGAGCTGCCCGAGCTTGCCGTAATCCCCACAGCCGGTTTTGGGTGGAGCTAACGCCCTCCAGGCTCCACGGAAGCTGTGTTTCCCAACTTCTGCAGTAAATTTTTACTGGTCTGTAAAAATTTTATTATCCTAAAGCTTGACCTTTGAAAACCTATAAACTTACAAAAAACTGTGATCCGTGCTAACATCTGGTCCCACTAGGGCCACCTGCCAGCAAAGGGCTAGGAGAAGCTTCGGGCTTGTCTTCACAGTGCTAAGCAGAAGATACCTGTCTGTCTTCACTACCACGTGGACAGGGATCCATTGAGCCCTGGTCTCCTCGCCCCTCAGGCTTGGCCCTTGCTTGTACCGTATCCCTATATGATGTGTCTCTGTGCCGAGTGTCAGCTCAGAACAGACATGTGTACCCAGCTCCAGAGACTGGACATATCAAATCTGGAGGCTGAAAGATTCAGGGAATGTCTCTTCGTGAAGACTGTAGATGCTGGAAAGATATCTGACAGCTTTTCTAGTTTTCTCCTCGGAGAGACAGGAGTGGCCTATATATGGAAGAGGGGGAGAGGCAATGCTCTCAACAGAGAAAGGGGGCTCTTCCTTTCTAGACTGTATCCCCTTATTCCAGTGTGTGTGTGTGTGTGTGTGTGTGTGTGTGTGTGTGTGTCTAACTTCTGTGCCAACAAAGCCCTGGATCCTTGAAACAGCTGGTCTCTGCCATCCCACTTGTAAGTTACCTTTTCTTATGGAACAACTATGAGCCAGGCTTTTGGTCTAATTTACTCTTTGCTTTCTGTGAAGATGATATTATGGTTATTTCTAAAGCACAAGTGACAGAAAATGCAAGAAAATATATTTAAAGCAAATATATTAAACAATGTGTACAGAGTTAGAAGGGTATAAAGTGGAGCATGTGCTCCGGGGCTCGGACATAGATTCAGACACATGGGTTTTAACAGCCTGATTGCATAGGGTGTAAACTGAGTGCTCTCTCCAATTTAAATGCAGGCCGACTAGACTCTGGCTCTACACCCCTCTCTCTCTTTGTATCCTGAAAATGGATGGGGTCTCCTCTCCTGCCTTGATTGCTTTAGATGAAAGCCAACCTCACTGAGTTGGCTCTACATGAGCTTACCAATTAACAATTATTTGGGGAAAGGAGTTGAGACAGGGTCTCATATAGTACAGACTGGCCTTGAACTCCTTATGTATCTGAGAATGACCTTGAACTCCTTATGTATCTGAGAATGACCTTGAACTCCTAATGTATCTGAGAATGACCTTGAACTCCTAATGTATCTGAGAATGACCTTGAACTCTTTATGTATCCGAGAATGACCTTGAACTCCTTATGTATCTGAGAATGACCTTGAACTCCTTATGTATCTGAGAATGACCTTGAACTCCTAATGTATCTGAGAATGACCTTGAACTCCTAATGTATCTGAGAATGACCTTGAACTCTTTATGTATCCGAGAATGACCTTGAACTCCTTATGTATCTGAGAATGACCTTGAACTCCTTATGTATCTGAGAATGACCTTGAACTCCTGATCCTCCTGCCTCCACCCCTCAAGTGGTGGGATTTCAGGGGCCTACCACCATGCTCAGCTTTAAAGATACTTATTGAAGAATAGCATTAAACTATATGATGAAGGACTGGGGGGCCTGCTTGCTTAGCATACATGAAACCCAGGGGTCTGTCCCCTGTACCACATAAAGTGGAAGTGGTGCCACATGCCTGTAATCCCAGCACTTGGGAAGTAGAAGCAGGGAGATTAGCAGTTCAAGGCTATCCTTGGCTAGACATTGAGTTCCAGGACAGCCTGAACTATATAAGACCCAGTCTAAAAACAAAACCAAACAAACATGAATATATGATTAAGGGAATGGGCAGGAAGCTTGTTTTTTTTTTCCCCTTAATACAAAGTGGGCTCAGAAGTTCTCTGCTCCCCTGTCCTGCTCCTAGCAAGGTCTGCTTACCCACAGGTCAGACAGGAAGCTTCGTAGAACATTTGACCTGCTGGCCTCTGCAGTTTTTCCCCAGGGTGTGGTTGTGATGCTGTTATTCAGGGAGCGTATTACTTCTTTGTTGGATCTAGGTCCACAGGGATGGGACTGCATTGGAAGATGGGCGGTTTGTTATCTTCTGTCACCAAGTAAAGAGACCCTTCTAGACTTCCCACTGGACACTTGGAGACCCTGATCTAATGGTACTTTTTATCCTCCATCAACCCCAGGAGGCAAAGATGGCTGTGAGGCTGTTCATAGCAATGGGGTATTGGTGCTGCCACTTTCCACAGGTAAAATTTAAGAGTAAAGAGATCAGACAAGGAGCCTGTGATGTTGTGCTGTGTCAGGCACTCATCAGGCCCTGGAGAACTGGACAGATCTAGAGAACTGCACCCCTTGGGTCTCATGGGTTCTTGTTTCAGTCATTCACATCCTTCTGCTTATTTTCCTGTCTCTTCCTTTAATTATCTTCATATTGGCACCATCACTGTGATGGCTCACGTCTGTAATCCCAGCACTTGGCCAGCTGAGGCAGGAGGATTGCTGTGAGTTCAAGGCCAGTCTGGGGTACATTGTAAGATTTATATCCTCTTTCTTTCCTCCCCCTTTCTCGCTTCCTCTTTCTCTCTCTCTCTCCCTATATTTATATAAATAAGTATATGCATTCACATTAGGTTGGCCAACCTTCAGCCATCCACACTAAGTAGAAAAGGAGGCGGACTCTGTCCCTTATATGGCCAGCATGGTGGCAGTGGCAGTAGTCTGAGAAAGAAACTACAGACCCAGGTATGCCCCAGGTATGCCCCAGATATGTCCCAGGTATGCCCCAGGTATGCCCCAGGTATGCCCCAAGTATGACCCAGGTATGACCCAAGTATGACCCAGGGGCCCTGTGCGGTACTTGGCTTCTGATTCTAAGCCCTCTCTGCCATACAGATCTTCCTGGGACTAAACTTTAAAAATTTAAGAGCTTTCTCTTTTTTAAATTTTTATTGAGCACGTTTCCCACAACGTTTCCCAATCAAATTTAGACTCATTCCCCCATCCATGCCCACCCCTCACCCCCCCATCAGAGTTCATGGATTCTGTCATACACAAGTCCTGTCTCGTATCTTTTTCTCAGCCTTCCATGACCTTTTCAGAGCACAGGTTACTGTGTTGCTCAGTTCCTTGAATAGGTTTTTCTCTCTCTTTTTTTTGTTCCCATTTGATTTTATATTATTCCAAAATGTGCATACATACACTCCACACATAAGTCAAAGTTACAAAATCTGAAAATAACTACAGTTTAAATCCAAAGCACATTTAGAGATTTACATTTTAACAGTAAAGTTGCATGCATGTAAAAAGAAGTATAACTTTACATTCCCTCTTTTTTCTAGAATATGAATATTAGTATTCCTATATGATAGAACACACCATAGGATTACATAAGGATATGGGGGCTGGAGAGATAGCCTAGCGGTTAAGAGCACCGACGCTCTTGCAGAGGACCCGGGTTCGATCCCCAGCACCCACATGGCGGCTAAGAACCGTCTGTAACTCCAATTCCAGGAGAAGTCCAGTTCCAGGGGAATCCGAGACCCTCTTCTGACCTCCGCGGCATTGCACGACACGGGTGCACAGACCTGCATGCACACAGTACTTTCATACACATACAAAAATAAATAAATAAATAATAATAAAAAAAAAGGATTACATAAGGATAAATTATGAATGGTTGTAACATGTATCAACAAAAAGAGAAAATATTATTTTACAAAATATTTTTTAACTGTTAAATATAATCCTTTTTTTTTTTTTTTACCAAAAGATGTCATGTTTTCCCCAAGGAATTGCTTGAAGGTTCCTCCTTGGCAAACCCAAACAACCATCAATCCTGCCCTTGTGCTCCACACTGGGGTCCCTCCCCACCATGGTCACCCAAATGAGGTCCAGCAAGCATGTGTTCTGTCTTGATGTTCCTGCACTGGCCTCCATGACACAGCATGGGTAGTCAAACAATGGCAGTCTACACTCTGAAGAGGCTGAAATCCCAGTAGCCACTCAGTCCACAAGCTGGACTTCTCCATAGTCCCCATCTGGCATTGAAGGTTTAAAGGATTCTCAAGTTTTATATATGAAATACAATTTCTCAGACCTTATTAATTATTTATTTCTGGTTATACTTTCCTTTTTGGATGCTTAAGGCCACACAGTCAGCCCAGACTAACCAAAGTTTCTGTTTTCCCAAGGTCAGTTGAGGATCTGGTCCTCAAGGGTCACTCGGGGTTTTTTGGGGGTAGTGGTTAGCCCTTGGCTCCTTTTGGTTTTTCAACCACCAGTTCCATCCACTTGAGGACACAGTTAGGTCTTGCTAGACCAGGCTTCTCTCTTTGAAGCATGAGCAGACTTTCCTCTTTTATAGGGTAGATACTGGCTGGAGTCCCATCAGTGGATCTCCAGGACCTTCTCGCACAGGGAAGACTGGTGACTCACATTTGCAGGACATTTCAGGAGATGTCCCCATGCATATTCCCCTGAGACTTAGTTGACCTCTGAGGGCAAGAAACAAAGCTATTCCTTAAGTCCCTCTGATAAGCCTTCAAAAAGTCACAAAGGATTTTAGGAATCGTGGGCATCAGACACTACAGAGCAGGGCGGGGCTAGCCCTTCCCATCTCCTTTTCCTCCTTCCTGGAACAGAAGGAGCAGACCTCACTCTAGTTCTTGATTTGGGAATCAGGGTAATTTCTGGCCTCATAGAACAGATTAAGAAAATATTCCTCCAAAAATATTCCTCTTATTCTATTTTCTCTTTATTTTAACTTTAATTGAAAAATTAGCTTACAAAGTAACAGGTTTCCATATGGAGCTTTCATACTTCATTGTTGTTGATATACACACACACACACACACACACACACACAGAGTCCAGTTTTTAAGTATCTGAGAAGGGGATGACTTAGCCTGATGGTTACTTTGCCTTCCTGTAAGATAAAACTTCTTCCATCCCTTCCCCCAAATCTCCATCAAATTCCAGCCTTTTCATTTCCTTCAGGGTAGAAGCATTCTTCTGTGCCCGATACAACACCACCAACTGTAGAATGTTCTCCGAGGCAGAAGGTTATTCTGAGCACATATCTAAAATTAGCAAACTGGTCAGAAAAGCTGGGCTTTAGTGCGTCACCAGCCCATATGGTCACCCCAGAATTGGAGCTGGGGGCAGGAGGTCATTTGGCTTAAGTTTCTAACTCAAGGGAATTAATGAATTCCAGGGAGGAAGGGTGCATAGAGGCTGTTTTATTTGTGTGTGGAAGGGTAACTGTTCATCCATCTGGGTACCCAGAACTGGACCTGCGGGCAGAAATCAACTTGGCTTAAATTTCTTTCGTATTTGAATTCCAATTTCTAGAGAACCCGGTTTATCCATCTCTTTACTTCTGGGAAGAATAGAGCTTTAATGTATTATAATTAGTATTTCAGAGAAAGTTTCAAAGACAGAGACCTCAAAGCCCCCCTTTGGGATTCCAAAGCAAAGTTTCTTCCAGTCTCTGGTTTCAATTGCACTTGGTTCAATGTGAGACACTTCCTTTTCCCCTGTAGAAATGAGACCCATGTCCAATTCATCCTTTTCATGGTCTCTTAGAGCAACAATATCATGGCTGGTCCTGGGCTCTTCCAGAGGAAGAAGCAGAGAGTAACATTAACCAACCTTTATACAATACTGCAGAGCTTACCATCCACTTTCTTGAATGTTTGGTCTGAACTCCCAATTTTCTGTGAGCATGACCAGATTCTCATTTTATAGATGAAGGACTATGGTTCTGAAATACTTAGGAGCCTGTCCAAGGTGTCCAAGCTTGGTTCATAGCACCAATTCAAGCCAGAACAACACTTCTGAAGATTTAATTCCATCTTCTGTCTTTCCACTGGAGTAAGATGCAAAAAGAAAGCACAGCAAGCTACATGGACGCTACCTCTAGGGTCGAGGTGCTGTCTGGGGACAGGGCAGGAGGTAGACTTCTTCACTCTCCAGCTTGCTGTGCCACTAAATTATAAATATATATTCTATACAAAAAAATAAATGAGTTTTTAAACAGAAGAAATGGGAAGAACGGAACACGGCCCAGTCTTAGTCTTTCTTGTTCCATCACAGACTGTTGGTGTGACCTTGAACAAACTACCAGTGTCTTGGTTTCATACCTGCCAAGTAAGAATAAAAGGCTAACTGCCCTGCCTGTTAAATTCATTCTCTACCAAATTCCCCTGGAGCTTTGACAGTAATACTTCAGCATTTATTAATCTGGAATTGGAAAGGTGATCCAGCATGATCTGGTTCAAACGATGCATGACCCCCCCCCACACACACACATTCTCTTTCCTCACTATATAGAAATTATGAAAACTGTAATTCATGTTACCAGCTCTCAGGAACCTGTTTTGTAAGGGCACTGGTGCCATTTGTGAGCACTCTGACCTCATGATTTAATCACCTCCAAAAGATATTACCTCCTAAAACTACCAGACTAGAGTATAAGTTCTACCATCATTAATGTTGGGGTGACCCAAACATCCAGTCTATAGTAATACCTGAAATGTCTAGCCTCAGAATTTTTATGTCTGAGTTGGGTGTAGCTATACTTAGCTCCATAGGTTTTTATAAAGATTAAATTATATGTATGGGGCCAATGAAATGGGCTAAAAGTGTTTGCTGTCGAGCCTAATGACCTGAATTCAATCCCTGGGACCCACATGGTGGAAGACGGGGAACTTACTCCTGCAAGTTATCCTCTGATTTCCACATATTCTTTGTGATGCACACATGTGCACATATACAAAACAAATACAATAAACATTTTAAATGAGATGTATGCAAAGCGTGTAGCACAACGAGATAGTTATACAACCAACAGATGAAAGGGATTGAGAGAACTAACAAATGAAGGGAAAGAACAGGAACACTCTAGCAGAATTAAAGACACCAATGCAACTCAAAGTGGGTTGTTCCTAAGCAGCCCACACAGTTAACTCAGTGGCCCAAGGGTGAAGCCTGAAAAGAAGGGTTGGGAAAGCTAGAAAACAACACCTTGCTTGTGGGTCAAGAGACCATTATCATTCTCAAAAAAAAAAAAAAAATCCCCTTCTCGGACCATCTTGTCCACATTATACCCCCTGATCCACTCTATATTCTTTCTACATGGGATACATATGCTTTTTGCTTTTTCTTCTTGTTTATTAACTGTGTAGAATGTAAATACCCATGAGCAGGTATTTTTATCCATTTTGTTGGTTGTTGAATTCTTGGAGCCCAGAAGAGGGCTTGTCACTCAGCAGCTGCTCAATCATTATGCATTGGCTGAAATGAATGGATGAATCAATGTCCATGTCAACAGGGAAGAGAAGCAGGGTTTCCATCCAAATCCACCTGTGCCCCGGGGCCCTCTCCTGGGGAAGCCTGTGAACGGACGCAGAAAGGAAGCTGCCAGCCCTGGAACTGGGACTGCTCACTGCCTCCTCTGAGGCCGAGAATGTGTTTGGCAGACAGACAAGGCCCCTGTTGTGTGACTTTTCTTGAGGAGATGTGAACAAATATCTATTCAGCCCACTTACTACTCAGCAGCAACAGACCAAACACTTCTACCCAAGACTAGCTTGGTGAGCCAATGAGCTTATTAGGGTTGCTTACAGGAGCATGGGTGGCTCAAAGGCACCCTGCTCAGTGTGAGTGATGGGCTTCCCTCCTCTGTACAGCAGGGAATACTTCCATTTGGGGAAAATAGCTAGACAACCCTCTAGCCCTTCCCCTGACACTTGTACTTTTTCTGCCCCTCTTCCTTGGCGTTCCCTGAGTTTTGGAGGGGGGATGATATAGATGTCTGATTATTTTCTTTCATTTATGGATAAGCATAAGGCCACTATGCTACAGAAAGAGTTGCTTGTTCTCAGAAGCTTGACTGGCTATGGGTCTATACAGTAACTGTCACCCAGTCACCCACTGCAATAAAGAAAGTTTCCTTTCAAGACTGAGACAGCAGCACTAACAGTCCATGGGTATAAATACAAATGTTTAGACAGCTGGACAAGCACTTCATATCTTTTTTTTTTTGGTCTTTTTGAGACAGAGCCTCCCTGTAGCCCCAGCTGTCCTGGAACTCACTCTGTAGACCAGGCTGGCCTTGAACTCACAAAGATCCGCCTGCCTCTGCCTCCCAAGTGCTAGGATTAAAGGCGTGTGCCACCAAGCCCAGCTTTTTTTTTTTTTTAATTTTTTTTTATTAATTTTATTTATTTCTGTATGTGTATGAATGTACCGTCTGCATGCAAGTGTGTGCACCCATGTCGTGCAATGCCACAGAGGTCAGAAGAGGGTGTCGGATTCCCCTGGAACTGGAGTTCTCCTGGAATTGGAGTTTCAGACGGCTCTAGGCTGCCATGTGGGTGCTGGGGATTGAACCCGGGTCCTCTGCGAGAGCGTCGGAGCTCCTAACCGCTAGGCCATCTCTCCAGCCCCATCTTTTTAACAAACATCTAGTCCAGCCTCCACCCCAGTGCTCAAGAGTCCATCTCGTCCCACCAAAAGATCTTTTAGATTGTTTTCTACAATGCTGAGAAAACCTCTCTTGACAACACATTTTCTTTCTTCAGAACTCCTTTTTTAAAAAAAGTTATTATTCTTGCATTTATGTGTTACGATGTATGTGGAGGTCAGAAAACAACTTTCAGGAATCTTCTCTCCTTCCACCCTGGGCTGCTGGGCTTGAACTCATGTCATCAGGCTTAGTGTGGCAACCACTTTTTACCTGCTAAGCCACCTTGCCACCCCCAGGATTCTTTCTTATACTGATTACCAAAGGTGTTTCTTGAAACTCTCCATTCATCCCAACCAATTCTTCAATCTTAAAATCCTTACCCCAGCATGTCTTCTTACCCAAGACCCCAATCTCTTGATTTTTTCAGCATGGAGGTTAATGCCAGAATGACCCAGGGCACAGGCAAGAGACTGCCCTTCATGTCCACAGCACAGCACCGTACGCCTGGAGACTCACAGCTTCTTGATGAAACCTACTCAGTGGATGGATGAGGGAAGAATCCAGTGTATGCTTCTCCATTGGCAAGAGAGGGGGGAGAGAAGTGAGACTCCTAGCCAGGATGAGCCACTTGAGCACTGTCGCTAGAGCCTAGCGCAGGAATTAGCATCCATGTCAGAGGACTTTCCAGGGCCCCAAACTAGATGGTGGAGAGCTGTTGATTTATCTTCTGTCCTCTCTCCTTTTGAGTTTGGCCTGCTTAGCTGTACTGAGAACCCTCAAAGCTTATGTGGCCTCTACCACCTTTCTATCCTCACCTGCTGTGGCCTTACCCACTGCTGTGTCCACACCAGCCTCGATGCTCTGCTCCTCAGATACAGCAGGAATGCTTTGCCTCATGGGTTTCGTTTTAACTGTAAGGACTTTCTCACCCTAGAAGTCTGCTTGGCAAACACCCTGCTTGCCTCCAAATCTGCCTGAATCTCACCTGTTCTATAAGCCCTATCTCAATTACTGTTTGTTTGTTTGTTTGTTTGTTTGATTGTTAAACAATGTCTTATATGCAATCCTGGCTGACCTAGAACTCACTATGTAGACCAGGTTGGCCTCAAACTTACAGAGATCCACCTGCTTCTGCCTCCCAGGTGCTGAGATTAAAGCTGTACATGCCTGACAAGGTTTTTATTCAGAAGTAACAAAACATGAAATTATAGAATTTGAAAGAAAATAAATGGAGATCATGACATTAAGGGAAATAAGTCAGACAAATATCACGTTTTCTCTCATATGTGGAATGTATACAAAATTTATACATATATAATAGAATAAAATAAATATTTTATATTATAATTATATTGTATATATTATGTAGGACATGAAAGTAGAAAGAAAACTTTGGGGGCAGGAACAGGTCTAAAAGCTGGGTAATAGGAACAGGAGAGAGTAGAGTGTCGTAAAAGAAGAAGGGAGGGGCCAGGAGGATGGGGTGAAGGCATTTTGTACAAGCCTATCAACCTGAGTTCAATCCCTGGAACCACTTGGTGGAAGGAGAGAACCATCTCCTGCAGTGTGTCTTCTGACCTCCACACGGTGCTGTGGAACTCGTCTCTCTCTCTCTCTCTGTCTCTGTCTCTCTCACTCTCTCTCATATACACACAAAAAATAAATAAACCTTATAAAAAAGGATAAAGGGGACTATTTGGGTGAAAGGGATTAGCAAGAGGAAAGGGGGATGGGGGAGCAAGAGAGAGGACAAAGTGTAGTCAAAATGTTAGGCATGGCGGTGCCTGCCTTTATCCCAGCACTCAGAAAGCAGGGGCAAGCACCAGCTGCTCTTGCAGAATTTGAATCCCAGCACCCACATGGCGGCTAGCAACTGTCTGTAACTCCAGTTCCAGGAAATCTGATGCCTTCTTCAGACCTCTGCAAGTATTCCAGACACAGGCGCACTTATATATATGCAGACAAAACACTTCTATACCTAAAATAAAAATTTTAAAATAAAGCCAATAACAACAATAAATTATTGTGATAACTCGAAATCAGGCACAACACAGAAATCCTTGTACCGTGCTTGACATATAGCAAGTGTAGCAACATCAGTAGCCAACATCCCTGCTATCATCTTTATCACAATCTTTACATAGCATCTTCTCTTAGCTGAATCTGCAAAATGAGAGCTCTGATGCCCCTCCAGCTCTGAGCTACTGCAACACACATACACACAAACATATGTACACACACACACACACACACACACACACACACACACACACTGATGCCCAAAACAACTCTGGAGAAGCCCAGAGTTGCAAAGAAAGTGGCTTTAGGATGGTAGAAGGGCAAAGAGGGCAGGGGAGTGCCCCAAAAGGCCAGCAGGCTGCTCGAAGTCCTAAGGCCTTAAGTGCACACGGCCATCTCCTGCATCCCCGGAAGAGATGTGCCATAACACTTAATGGGTGTTTGAAATATTGCCAGCAGGGGAGGTCAAGGAGCGCTTTCATTCTCTCAGGGACCACGGCTGAGACGCGGTGTCAGGCAGAGCCAGCTACTCGGCTGGGTAGGAAGATGGAGTAGCTGCTCCAACTAGTGGTGCCTCCTGCTCGTACTGGACTTTCTGGGTGGCAGGAACAGGGGTGGGGCAGCAGCATGGCCTGGCTCATGCCTGGGACTCTTCCCTTCCCACTCCGCAGTGTATGGTGAGGGATGGCTTAAGTGGAGCTCAGTCACTTCCAGGAAACTGGCAAGGATGCTCTTGCAGGTGGAACTCTGACCTGCATGGTGCCACCTCTGTACCGGATGCCAGAGAGGAAGAAGGATGGCACCACGTGGTCCCCCCAATCTCAGACCTACCTCCACCCCTCAGCTCTGAGGAGACGGGAGGGGTTCTGGTAAGCAAGAGTCTACATCTATCAGAGATGACAGAGACTCACACAACAGCCCTGGGAAGAGGGTCCCCTGAGATGCTATGATCACACCTCAGCAGGCAGGAGGGCCCAGAGGTTTGCCTAGGGCATAGCAGGGAATGGGCTCTGGTTTATAATGTGTCTGACGTGGTATGGCACAGCTTCAATCTCTGGGAAAGAGGGTGTTTGCTGTCAGGGGAAGGGACCAGAAGAAGAGGCCTGCCGCACCCTCATTCACCCTCTCCTTGGATGGCACACACAGCTATCTCCACCATCTGCCCACAGCCTATAATTCCAACTCCCAGCTGCACTGGGAGCTTGACTGCTCTGATTGTGAGGGGAGGGGGGAGATTACTGAGTGCTGTGCAATGATTGGCAGGTTGCCCCACGGCCCAGCTGGTGGCAGGGTGGACTCCAAGTGAGGCTGTGCTGTCTTTGAATGTCTACTCCCTCCGTTCCCTGGGCCTCCCAGAACTCCCCCAGTTACCCTAGGCTTGTTACTCCTTGGACCAGCTACCTCCTCACACCTTCTCCAAGAGTAGTTTGTGAATGGATGTCTAAGCAAATCCCATAGGATCATTTGACTTCAGATTCAGGGTCAGTAGGTCTGGAAGGCCTGAACACCTGCATTTCTAACAGGTTCCCAGGCAATGTTGATGTAAGTCCAGGCCCCACACTTGAAGCAGCGAATCTTTAGGGATTTCCAATACCATTATATTCTCTCTCTGTCTCTCTCTGTTTCTCTCTCTCTCTCTCCCTCTCTCTCTCTCTCTCTCTCTCTCCCTCTCCTCTCAAAACAGCTCAGTGCTGATGTGTCTTAGCTGGGCGTGGTGTTGCATGACTTTAATCCCAGCACTTGGGAGGCAGAGGCAGAGGCAGGTGGATCTTTGTGAGTTCAAGGCCAGCCTGGTCTACAGAGCAAATTCCAGGACAGCTGGGGCTACAGGGAGACCCTGTCTTGAAAAGACGGAAAAAAAAAAAAAAAAAGCTCAGTGCTAAGGTATTGAAGAATATTCTCAATGCTTCTATGCAAAGCACTGTGGCACTTGGTAGTCTTGGTGTTTCAGCAAAAGAACATCCTGGAATTTCCAAATGATGAAACAAACAAGAAAAACAAAAACCAAGGTTCTAAGACAGATTTTAGTTCTGTAAATTGCCAAGACTCACAACCTAAACAGCATACTTTAACACTAATCTCTTTCATTCATATGTAAAGTTGGTAGCAGTGAGACAGTTAAGAAGTAAGAGACTGGGAGACGGCTCCGTGGGTGAAGGGCCTGTGCAAACATGAGGACCTGAGTTCGGATCCCCTGCACCCACAGAAAAAGGTACAATGGTAGTACACAACTGCAGCACCAGCACTCAGGTGTGCCAGGGGGTTGGGGGGCAGGGAGGAGGATCCCTAAGTCTTGCTGGCTAACCAATCTAGTGGAAACAGCAAGCATTGGGTTCAGAGAGAGATCTTATCTGAAAAAATAAGGTAGAGAGTGACTTTGACCTCTGGCCTCGACCCATGAGTGCATACACCATACACACAAACACAAAGTATTTGACAGGAGTAAAATTCAAGGGTGTAAGTAATGAGTGATGGTACCCTTGAATATAGCAGGCTGCCCAAGAGTCCAGGACACAGAGCCAGTGCTTAGATAGGACCTGAGCTGCTCTGGTTTGCTTCTGCAATGTCTCAGTGCCCAGAGGCCTCCATGTCCGTGGCTTGGTCCCCAGCTTGGTGCTATAGGGATTTTTAGAAACTTGAAGAGATGAAGACTACTGGGAAGCCGTCAGGTCATTGAGGGTCTGCCCTGAGAGGGACTGAGGGGCCCCTATACCCTTCTTTCTTATTTGCTTCCAGGCCATGAAGTGAGTAGTTTTGCTCTACATTCCTACCACAATGTGCTGCCTCCTCCAGAGGCCTAAAAGTAATCCAAGTCATAGACTGGAACTCATTCCAAAATGATGAGCCAAAATAAACCTTCATAAGGTGACTGTCTTGGGTATTTGTCATGGTCACAGAAAGCTGACTGTGACACCAGTTTTGTTACTTGCAGTGATTTTCAGCAACTTACCTAACTTCTCTGTCTCTCAGAATTTTCAACTGTAAGTGGGAATGATAATACTATGGTTGCATACGTAGTTATAATGACCTCATAAGAACTCTAGTATAATTGGCTACCCTGGTATTATCTATCAATCAATCGTACCTCACCTCTGGTGCCAAAACTCTAGTAGTCCTAAAACACCAGCCAAAGCACTCAGCACAGTGCTTGGCCCATGATAGTCATTCTTGAGTGTTAGCTCGGATTCTCATTATCTCTCCTTTTGGCAAACATCACCTATTCATTGTGATATTCTTTCCCATCGAGCTCAGCTGTGGCCCAAAAGTCTGTCTCAAAATAGAATTCCAAGCCTGGTGTGCAATCCCAGCCACTGGGCATTAGAGGCAGGAAAGTCCAGAGTTTGAGGCCAGTCATAGCTTCCATAGGGGAGTAGCCAGTCTGGACTACATGTCGTCACATCTCAAAAATAAATTAACAGGATCATCAAGATGGTTTGGTGAGTAAAGGTGCTTGCGTCAGGCCTGAGACCTGTATTCAATCTCCAGGACCAATATTGCGGAAGGAAAGAACCAACTCCCACACGTTGTCCTCTGATCTCCACACGAGGCCATGGCAAGAGCATGGCCCCTCCAAACAAAGGAAAAATAAATAAATACTTAAATACGTGTGATTTTTATAAAGAAATAAAATGTAAAGGAAGCACTCTAGGCAACCTGTGTCCAGACAGCAGGTTTGCACTGGTGAACTCTGTCAGCTCTAAGAGGTATGCTACAGTGGAACTCATTCATGCAGTTCTGTGCCCCAGATCTGTGCTTTTCCTGTGCCACTGTTAGAGGAAAAGCTCCTCGAAGCTCCTGGACACTGTGAGCATTTTATAGTGATGCTCTGCTGGCACAGGGCCAGGTCCCTGACACAGAGCAGATGCTCAGACAACTCCTGAGCCAAGAGGGTGCGTGAATCAGTGTGTGAATGAGTCTAATGTTGCTGGGTATCACTTTCCTCAAATGACACTTCCTGTGCACTGGTCTCAAAGCCCAGTTGTGCTGGTGGCTTCAGTTGTCAACTGGACACTTCCGGGTGGAGGGGCTCTCAACTGAGGAATTTCCCCGGTCAGACTGGCCTGCAGCCATTATCCAGTCATATGGGATGGCCCAGCCCATGGTGGGTGTGATCCTGTGTTGTATAAGAAAGTAGGCTGGCTAGGAGAGGTGGTGCACGCCTTTAATCCTAGCACTTGGAGGCAGAGGCAGGCAGATCTTTATGAGTTCAAGGCCAGCCTGGTCTACAGAGTGAGTTCCAGGACAGCTGGGGCTACAGGGAGACCCTGTCTTGAAAGGACAAAAAAAAAAAAAAACGAAAAAAATAACAAAACAAGAAAGTAGGGCTGAGCACAGGCCAGAGGAGCAAGCCAGTAAGCAGCCTTCCCCTTAGTCTGTGCTTCAGTTCCTGTGTCCAGGTTCTTGCCCTGAGTTCCTGTCCTGACTTCTCTCAGTGATGAACTATGACCTGAGACATTTAAGATAAACCCTTTCCTCCCCACATTGGTTTTGGTCGCTGTGTTTATCATAGCAACAGGAAGTAACCAGGACAACTGTCCTGTCTCCTCTGTTGAAGCAGTTCTTTGAGTTTTGTGGCCAGTTCTATCGACAATCCCAGAAAAGCCGAGGAAAGAGATGGAATGAATACTCCTGAGGTCCTCAGAGAAGCTGTACAGACCATGGCTTTTATTTTCTGTATTCAGATGCTTTGACATCTGGGGTCCTTGTGATGCTAGTGTTGAAAATACCAGGAAAGACCCCGATGCCAAATCAAATGTTAATCATCCAAATTTATTGAAAAGAAACAACAACAACAGCAGCAGCAGCAGCACTGCTTACAAACGGTCTCAGCACCCCAATTATGACTGTCTGTCCGGCATACATACAGTCTTGCTGACCTGACTGCAGCCCCAAATAAGTTAAGGGGGGGTAGCTTTTAAAAGGGAGACCCACAGAGCAAAGGTGCCCGGACTTTGCCATGCGACCTTGAGCTAAGAGTAAAATAAGCTTAAATGACTTCTCTGTTCAAAATAGACTTTTTCTGATCATAGCAACAAAGAGACAGTCTTCTTGGGATTTCTTTCTTCCTAGAGATAATAAACAGCTAGCCTTCAAGTGCATCTAGAGCCCGCGCTCTGCCCCTGTAGCCATCATTGATGAGTTCTTAGGACCTAGGCTGTGAGAACTTGCTCCTCACCTCAAAGCTGAGTGGCCTACAACTAGGGATAGTCTTCAAGGCACAGAGCCATGGAAATCATTCAAAAGTCAACAACATATCAGCATCCCCTGACTCTGCTATTCCTTCCTGCAGAAAGTATAATTAAGGCTTTTCCTGTACTTCCTTCCTATGTTTCAGTCATTGAATGGACCTCAGCATTTTCTGGGGTACACTCTGCTCACTTTACTGATATGGTGTAGCCCCCACTCATGGGGGGCATGAAAAATAAACTTATCTCTTGATCTTCCAACTACACTATAGCTCAGATTGTCTACTAATACATTGGGGTGCTTTAAAAAAATTTATGGGCTGGAGACATGACTCCGCAGTTAAGAGCACTGGCTGCTCTTGCAGAGGACCCAGGTTCAGTTCCTAGCAGCCAACAGGACCCACTGGCAGCCAACAACTGTAACTCCAATTCCAGGGGATCCAATGCCGTCTTCTGAACTCCGCGGGCACCGCACAACAGGGATGCACTTACATGCATGCAGGCAATACACTCGTGAACAGAAATTAAAATAAAAATAATGAATAAAATATTTAAAATGAAAATTTTTATTGAATTTTTGGGATTTGCATATAGTAAATCCTATTCATACCTCCTCTTACTGTCCAATTTAATGTACTCTATTATGTATATAATAGGGCCTATTGAGTCTAATTAGTGTCCCCCAAATATCCTTCAGTATGGCTGCATCCATTGGCACCTGGTTAACCTACCAAGATTCCCATTCTTGAAAAATTCTGTCTTGCCCCTCCCAGCAGCCATCAGTTACCATGATTTCCTTAGGTTGGGTTGGGATTTCTTACCCATTTCCTCATGTCTAGACTGCTGCGATTTTGTCTGCCTTGAGCTTGCTGTCACCATTGCTGTGAATTCGTGTAAATAACTGACCAGCTGTCTGAGAAGCTGTTTCCTTGTGCTCATCCACCTTTGGCTCTTACAACCTTTCTATCCCTTCTTTTGCAATGATCCCTGAGCCTTGGGAGGCAGAAGTTTGATATAGGTATATAAGCCATCTGTAGCTTCTTGTTCTCTGTACATTGGCCAGTTGTGGGATTCTGTGTTAATCACCATCTACTGCATAAGGAAACTTATCTGGTGAGAGTTAAGAGAGTCATTAATCTATGTGTATAACAGTAAGTAATTAGGAGTCAGTTTAACATGACAACTATTTAGTACAAAACTAGTATCAGGCTCTCCCCTATGTCCTGTGACCTGTCTAACCTAGGTTCCTAGGCCTGATATCAGTGTCAGGTATGGGTTCAAGTCTATGAAGCAGACCTTAAATCCAATTGAAGAATGGTTGGTTACTCCCATAATGTTTGTGCTTCTGCAGCAGTGAGTGTATCTTGCCAGGCCAGTAGTTATTGTAGTTCACAGGATTCACAGCTGGGTACGGTTGCGGATCATCGTTTCCTTCTGGAATCATACATGGTACCTTCCAACACTATGGATATTAGTCAGGAGAGATGAGGCTCTGAATTCAGCACGCAGTGCTTATATTTAACATGGGATCTTACCTTACCATCTAGCCTGGGTTAGTTTCACAATCCTGCCTCTATGTCTCCTGAGTGCTGGGATTATAGTTGTGCCCCACCATGTCCAGCTTAAAACACTATATTTTAAAGCAGGGTGAGTTGGTTCAGTGGGGAAAGGTGGCTGCCAAATCAGACAACCTGTTTGATACCTGTAATTCATGTGCTGGAAGAGAAGCAACTCCTGCCAACTATCCTCTGACTTCCATACACATCTGGCACACACATACATACACACACACACACACACACACACACACACACACACAAAGCAAGGGTAAAGCCCAAGACACCTCCTCCCATTTCACTAATTCTAAAGTTTTTGCTTTCAAAATATTCCAAATTTTGACTTCGTCAATGAAACACAGCAGTATTTTGAGGAAAGTACATAATTCACCATTGAGTGAAATGAATGTTCTAGAAAGGCACCATGCTCTCTCTGGCTTGAGTGTACCTAGCACACTGCTGAGCCCCTCCAGGGATGCAGACAGCTCAGATTGAAAGATTGGCAGGAACTTGTTTTCCCCATTTTTGTCAGTGATGGACTGATTTTAAAGGAGCGTGTGGGCGTTGACCCAAGTGGAAGGACCTGGTATGTTTTGGTGCAGGGCATCTAGGAAGGTAGCTTGGGCAAGACAGAGCAGAGCAGGGAAGGGTTCTTTGGACAGCGATGACCTGAGGTGCAGGAAGGTGGAGCAAGAGGAGGCAGACAAACTTCCACTACTGCACCACCGCCAAATTCCATTTTCCTGTCTGGGGCCGGGTGAGGTGCAGGGGCTGCTGAAGGATGGGACTGGGAAGAAGCAGGCTTCTCCTGCTCAGGCAGAAGCCAAGGTCAGGCAAGGTTGGGGGGATGAACTGCCAGCCAAGGTCAGGCAAGGTTGGGGGGATGAACTGCCAGCGGCACCTGCGCTTCCTGGCGCTCAGCCTGCAGCTCTGCAAAGAAGACGCACAGGTGACCAGGAAGACTTGGAGCAAGGTGGGTCCAGGGCTGGCTATGCCCAGGCATCCTGGTCTGAGGTGTACCCATTTGGCTCAGGTCTTTGGAGCTGAGTGCTAGACCAGAAGAGAGGTAGAAAAGCAAGGTAAAGGGAAACAAGGGGCTCCCTCCCCCTCAGTCATAGAGCCCGCCATCTACAGCCCAGCAGTGTCTTCCAGCCCCTGCAGAAAGCCTTGCTGCAATTCCTACTTTATGGCTTCTGCCAAATGAAGCACAAACTTAACTACATCACTACCCCTACAGGACAGGGGAGAGGACAGGGGACGGCATGCTGGGCTCTTTCAGCCCCCTAATCTAATCACTGGTGTGGGTCATTTCAATTACGGACACCAGAGAGTGGTTGGGGGTGTGGCTGCTCATAAAAGCTCCCATGCCGAGGCTCAGCTAATTATGAAGCTCACACTGCCTAGGCAGGTAAAAAACTGAGAACTGAGCAGATAGAATCAGCTGAGGAGCTGGAGAACAGAACCGGACTGTGTAGACATAGACAAGGGAGAGAATGGGTGTCCCAGCAGGGGATAGAGGAGGCCTAAGCTTCCCAGAGTGAGCACTCAAAAGAACTGGGGTCTCTTTCTGGCCTGACTGGACATCACCCAGGAATTGGGGGAGGAACTCTTTGCCTTACAGCCATGTTTCTCTCATAACTACTCCTTCCTTTGCTTCTTGGTGCTGCCTCTCTCACCCTCAAAGGCTGGCCACAGAAAGCTTGCTGTGTACAAAGATTTAAAGGTTGAGCTCAGCTTCCTTTACCACCTCTGCTCTAAGATGACTACGGAATGTGATGGTGGGGTATCCTGGGGATGTAGCTCATTGGGCACAGTGCTTGCCTAGCTAGCGTGCACAACAGTACCACATAAAAACATGTGTAGTTGCACATACCTGTAATCCCAGCATTTAGAAAGTGAAGGCACAAGGATCAAGGTCATCCGCAGCTACACAGGGAGTTTGAGGCCAGCCTGGGCTATGTGAGACCCCATTTTAAAATCAAAAGGCTACCGAGCTCTGGAAAGCCGCCACAGCAGCCCTCTGAACTTACCCTGAGATACTGGGATGAAGTAGAGGCTACTTGGGCTAGCCTGGAACTGTGCTTACCTTTCTTTGTATTCCAGACATCAGACAGGAGCTGTGCTTTCTCAGCATATAGGGGATAGCACATGGTAGGAGCCTCCACACTGGGAAAGCCGTAATTTTGTTCTGTTCCTCAGTTTTCTTCCTCTCTGAAGCAGGAATCATGAAAAGGCTGAGCCAAATCTGCTCTGTAAACCAGGGCTCTAGCAGCCTGTGTTCCTTCCAAAAGGCCCTATTCCAGAAGGAAGCCTATAAAGCCTTGTGTTCAATAATGTCACCATTTTAGGCTTTAGACTTGGCCCTGGGAGCTTCCAGCTGAGATTAGGGCCATGGAGCTCTTAGACAGAGGGAGGCCAGTTGGTAGCCAGGCTCTACAGCTGAAGGACTGACTTTTAGAGGCTACTAAGAGCACAAGTGATGGTGTCTGGGTTTGCAGCCTAGGTGAGCTACACAGGAGGTAGAATGGGAAGTCTCTTTAAGATACTCCATCTCTCTGAGGGGAGGGGCACTTGATGGAGTTGGTCCTTGGCCGTTAGGTCCTATAATAAAGTCATTCTTAGGAGGATCCGGAATGCATACCTGGATTCTAATCAAGATAGTTAGAAATCAAAGCCTATATTAAAAACTTCAGACCAGAATCCACCTCTGCTGATAGCAAGCAACTTTCATGTTTATTTTATGATCTACTATTTTTTCTAAAGATTTAATTAATTTTTTTGAGACACAAGTGTCATTATGAAGCCCTAACTGACCTAAAACTCACTATGTAGATCAGGCTGGTCTCAGTCTCACAGAGATCTGCCTGCCTCTGTTCTGCCTTCCGAGCGCTGGGATTAAAGGGGTATTTCACCACACCTGGCAGATGTATTTTACTTTTAATTATGTGTATGTGTATGTGTCTTGATGAGGGTATGGGCACATGTGCGCCGGTGCCCACAGAGGCCAGAAGAGGGGACTGGATCCCGTGGAGCTGGAGTCACAAGTGGTTTGAGTCACCATGAGTGCTGGGAACCAAACTTGGGTCCTCTGGAAGAGCAGCAGGTGCCGTCCGAGTTGTCTTTCCAGCCCCTTGTGATCGATCATTTACTTCTCAAAGTGCTGTTAAGTATGTTGCTTCGTTTTGATCTCATCACCCTATGTGTGACATGGAGAGAATAAATCTTTACAGCCTGAATTTCAGATAAGTCAAGCTGAAGTCTGACAAGTAAATTTAAGGTCTCCAGGACAGAGAGTGATGGAGCCAGGACAGAATCAGACATGGCAGTTAGGAAGGGACTCTGTAACAATATCTTCGCTGCAGGCCTCTCCCCCCACCCCCACTCTGTTAACTCGGGGAGGATGTGGAGAAGACCAGAATGATGTAGAGGCTAGCTGAGCTCCACGGAGGCAGAGGAGGCTAGTGGTGGAAAGAAGGAAGTAAAGAAGGAAACAGGTGGAGCTTTGCATGGACACTTCCTGTTCACAAACTTCTTATGTTCCTCATTTCATTAACAGCAGCAGTGGAATTTCATGGACAATTGGCGCTGAGCACTAACTGGGTGGTAATGAGAGAGGGAAGACGCAGGTAAAGGCTGTTGGAATTTAAATTCTTTTTCTTCGGGATGGGGTTGGAGGGGGGCAGTTTTTTTACAGGCAATTTTAGTGCTGGAATAAGTTCCTGGCTAATAGCTTTGGACTTCTGTGTCCTATGCTGGCAGGACTGATGACTGTCTCAAAGCCCAATGTCTCAATGTCTCCTCCTGCCCATTGGCCTCCTGAAGCCAACACCCAGTGAAGGCCTGGGTGTCTGACCTTGGATAGATTTTGTCCCTCTGACTTGGGAAAATAAATCATATCTTTGTCCACAGAACAGTGAGCTAGAATTAGTTGCTCTGAGATCATCATTACAGAATCGACACAAGCAGAACTCACGGACCCGGGCTAGATGTGGGGAAGCAGAACACACAAACGGAAGGCTGGAACCCAGAGCTCACACCAAAGACTCAGACCAGAATTAACCTTGGCTGATAGCAAGCAGGTCTTGTGTTTATTTTTGTTCTCTATTATTTACTTTTCAAAATGTTGCTAAGGGGGCTGGAGAGCTCAGGGGTTAACAACACTGGCTGCATTTGCAGAGGACCAGGGTTCAGTTCCCAATACCCACATGGTGGCTAATGATTGTCTGTAACTCCAGTTCCAGGGGATACAACGCCCTCTTCAACCCTCTACAGGCATTGCACACGCATGGTGCTTTTACATACATGCAGGCAAACACGCCAATAAATTAAAAATAAATAAATCAAAATGCTACTGTTGTATTGCTTAATTTGGATCTCTTAACTCTATAACATGAAGAGTAAATATTGAACTCTGAGAAGTGAAGTTCAAGGTCCCCTGGGTAGACAGTAATGGAAGCAGAACTAGAGTCAGATCTACAAGTATAGCATGTGGTCTATAGGATATATCAATCTCTCTCTCCCTGTCCCTCTCCTCTCCCTTTCTCTCTGCCTCCTTCCCTCTCTGTCTTCCTCCCTCCTTCCCTCTCTGTCTTTCTCTCTCCCTCCCTTCCTCCCTCTTCTCTCATCTCTCCCCCCTCACATGCACGTGCTTTAAAGAGTATATAAAGCATTCAAAAGGAGAATGATATCAGGTAATGTGAGACTAAAGACAAAGATGCAGACAGAGTCATAGAGTGGTTTCCCTGGGGGGGATCAAGCTGGTCTGAGCAGGGTTCTAAGGCCAAGTTGGCATACAGATTGTTGAGACAGTAGAGTTGGCTATGTGGTGACACAACATCAGTAACTCCAGCACTTGGAAGGTAGAGGCAGGAGGATCAGATACTCAAGATCATCGTGATGCACAGAGTTCAAGGCCAGCCTGGGCTACATGAGACCCAAAAATCATTCAAAAAAATCTAAAAAAAAAAAAAAGCATCATTTTTTGGCTTAAACATAAGTACATGAGATTGCTGATAGTGGTTCAGGGAGAGCAGATGCTTATTACATATACTGTTCTACTTATACGCCTTTATCATGAACATGAGTTTACTGACTCATTCAATAGCCCATACCTGTATGTCTCTGGAGTCAGTTGAAGAGTCACTGGAGGCTGGGAAAACTTTTTTTTTTTTAATTTACCAATCCCTTCCCCTTCAATCTCTGTACAACATTGCTCAGTGTTGTGACACCACATAGGCTGAAACAAGCAGTTTCCATTTTCACAGACTGCTCCACAGGGCCCAGAGAGAGCACAGGGTGATGGTATAGAGCCCCAGCACCACCAGGTAGCTTTGGAAAAGCAGCTGGTCAAAGTGGTAGAGGAGCGCCAGCCACTCCACTTCCTGTTGGTACACCTGGTCCCGAGTTCGGAGATAGTTGTTGATGGCCTGGAGCTGGAACCAGACTTCCTTCAGGGTGCCTGACTGGACCTGGTGCTCGAGACAGACGAGAGACTCTGCATGACAGAGGAAAACACTCTAGATGAACCAGGGGCTGCTTGACTTATCCTTCAAAGAAGGGTCTGGGCTGAGGGTGGAGATATTTACCCTCCCTGCTTAGGAGAGGCCCAGCTGTGCTGAGAGAAGACCCAGCCAACATGCAGAACTGAACTTTGTCAGGATGGTGTGTGTAGGCTGTATCCACCTAGATTTCCCAAGCTAAAGACCAGCCCAACTTGCTCAACTGATGCTTCAGGGGCTGGGGTGGTTCTCTTGTTGCTTTTTGAGACAGGGTTTCACTTGATGGCTCAGGCCAGCCCAGAACTTAACAGCAATTTTATACTTCAGCCTCCTGAAGACCATTACTACAGGTGCATGCTACCAAACCTTGGCTCAGGGTCTAGGATGAGTCTTATACTCCTTTATATTAAGTAACTGGAACCCAACTATCTATCTATCTATCTATATACATACATATATATATATATATATATTCTCTCTTTCTCCCTCTCCCTCCATCCCTCCCTTCCTTCCTGTTTTTCTCCCTCTACCCCCCACTCCTCCAGTGTGCTTGAATGCCTGAACTCTACTCTGAGTCAGAGATTTAGTCATCTTAGATTGAAACTAGCAAATAAAACAAGTTAAGTGTTACTGAAGACCTGACCCCTAGCAGGAAGTAGCCTTCAGTCCTGTCATGGGCTTTGGTTGTCAACTTGATACATCTTTGAAAGAGGGAACCTCAGTTGACCCATTACTTCCATAGGACTGGCCTGCGGCCAGAGGGAACATGGCAGTAAACAGTGCCGTATCACAGTCCGCACTGCAGTTCCCGCCTCCAGGTTCCTGCCCTGACTTCCCTCGGTGATGGATTAGAATCTGGTAGTTGCAAACTGAAATAACCTCCCTCCCTCGGTTGCCTTTGGTCATGGTGTTTTTATCAGAATAGAAAATACACTGGAACAAGTCCCCAGAGGGAATTTAAACACAGCATGGGAAGTAAGGAGCAGCAGGGCTTCTGATTCTTCACACAGTCCACCACACGCCCACTGCTCCCTCAGTGGACACAGGTGCTCATGGTGGGCACGGGGGGATCTCGAGATTTCTCACAAACCTTTTGCCTCCTCATGCGGGGTCCTGAGGTGCAGCCTAGACTCATCAGCATCAGAGTCCCCTCTGAGGCACAGAAGAGGCCGTTTCTGCCCGCTGCGTCGCTCATCATAGAGGAATTTGACCAGTAAGATGGACTTGGATAGGCTGAGAACCAAGAGCGCCATGCAGGCAGTAAAGAAGACCCCTAGGGAAGGATGAGAGCAGAGAAGGGGGACTGAGCACACATCTCCAGTCGACATGCAGTGCTGGATCTTGGCCAGGAACACATAATTCTGGGGCTGCTTACCAATCAGAGACATGCACCCTGCACTCCTTGGCACCTCATCAGACATGTTGACCCTGAAGACTGTGTAGCCCACCAGCACACTGGTCTTGAACACAATTCTTGCACGGCAATTGGGTGGCAGGTAGAAGCTTCCCAGGTCCACCAGCATCAGGAAGATGCTGGGAATCAGCAAACTCACGACATGGGCTAGTGGGCACCTGCGAATCACCACCTGGCCAGGGACAAGGAAGCTGCTCAATCTAAATGAAGGGACTAATGCTTGGAGTTACAAGCTGAGGATATAGGGCGATAGAGTGCTTGTCTGGTGTGTACAAAGCCCTGGGTTTGATCTCCAGTACCATGTAAATTGGGTATATTTGTACATACCCATAATCCCTGTACTTGGGAGATAGAAGCAGAAGGATTAGAAGTTCAAGGACAGCTTCAGCTACATAGTGAGTTTGAGGCCAGTCTGGGCTACAGGAGACCTGACCACAAAATAAAAATAGGAAAGAAGGAAGGAAGGAAGGAAGGAAGGAAGGAAGGAAGGAAGGAAGGAAGGAAGGACAGAGAGAGAAGGGACCAGGGAGAAGAGAAGAAAAGAGAAGGGTGGGCTGGAGAGATGGCTTAGCAGTTAGGAGCGCCGACGCTCTTTCAGAGGACCCGGGTTCGATCCCCAGCACCCACATGGCGGCCGAGAGCCGTCTGAAACTCCAATTCCAGGAGAACTCCAGTTCCAGGGGAATTCCACACCCTATTCTACCATCCGCGGCATTGCACGACACGGGTGCACAGACCTGCATGCAGACAGTACATCTTCATACACATAGCAAAAATAAATAAAATTAATAAAAAATTTAAAAAAAAAAAAGAAAAGAGGGAAGGGAAGGGAAGGGAAGGGAAGGGAAGGGAAGGGAAGGGAAGGGAAGGGAAGGGAAGGGAAGGGAAGGGAAGGGGAGGGGAAGACAGAGCTGCCCCCCACTAGACTGTAAGCATTTCTTTGGTTCCATCTCTAATGTAGTGGTTCCTCTAGGGCTGATAATAAGACCTCTCTTATGGTGGGCTTGGACCCTTTGCCGTTGAGTTTGGACAACAGAACATGCGAGTGTTCTCTGTTAGGATGCGTGCCAGAAGCTTTCATATATACAATGTGACTTATTTTATTCTCACTGCCAACTTGTCAGTAGATGATTCCTCCATTTTATAGATTTTCAAAAATACAAGCCAGCAACCTTAAGTTGAGTCAGTGGTCGAGCTGAGATGTGCCCCATACCCTCTGATCCTGCTGTGGCCTAGCCCTAAGTCTAGATCTGGCCAGATCTTGGAGGGGAAGTAAAACTCTTTTCCCTTACTTACCTCCAGCTGCTCTGGGAGAAGTGAGCCCAGACCCAGAAAAGGTACAGAGGCCAGGGGCGGAGCAGAAGATGGAGGCGAGCAGCGTGGCTGGAGGCGTCCACACGCCCCTTGCTGATGGGAGCCGAGGCTCCCCAACCATCAGATCTGGGAACATGTCCCAACTCAGTAGAGCTTGGCAGGCCAGAGCTGTTTGGTAGATTGTAGTTTGATTGTTGTCTTTCACATTAAACATAATTGGCTGCAAATATCTATACCAGAGCAACACACACAGCTTTGCAATAATTTCATTAAAACACATTCCTACAGAAGTGCATTCAGCGAGAGAAACAACACAATGAACTGTCCTCCACCTGCATCTCTGGCTCACTGGGCTCCGACTGAGATGGCTGTCAGAGGTGGTGCTGGGAGGAAAGGCATCAAATGGTCAGAGTCCCTGGAAGCTTAATGTTGTGACCAGCCTGCACTGCTAGTGATCTAGCCTCTTAGAGTCGGGGGTGGAGTGACCGCACCACTCAGATAGAGGGAAGAAGTGGGAACACCTCCCGGAGACTTCGTGGCAGAAATTACGTGAAGGGGAAGACAAGCTCATGAGTATCACCCTAAAGAAAAGCACAAGGCTTGTTAGCTAACTGGGAAGGGACCAGACCTATAGTCAAGGGATCGGAGTTCTCAAGTGCCTTGGTTCTGAGAGCCTGTAAGTGTAAATCTACATGATCCTGCATGGGATAAGCAACCTCTCTGTGCCCTGATTCTTCTTCCTTCCTTTGTGCGTGTGTGTGTGTGTGTGTGTGTGTGTGTGTGCATGTGTGTGCTGTGGATACACATATTCATGTGAGTGTATGCATGTAAAGACCAGAAGACAACCTTAGGTTCTGTTCCTCAGAAGCCATCTCCTGTTTGTTTGCATTTTGTTTTTGAGATTGTCTCTCACTGGCCTGAAACTTATCAAGTAGGCTGGGCTTATCAAGTAGGCTGGCCGGCAAGGGAGCCCTAAGGGTCCATCTGTCTCTACCTCCAAACCCAACTTTTCACATAGGTTCTGGGGTTTGACCTTGGGTCTTCACACTTTGACCAACAAAGCTCTCCCTAGCTCGTCTCCCCTCCTTTTAAAGAAGCTCTGTGTTGGGGCTGGAGAGATGGCTCAGTGGTTAAGAGCGCCAACTGCTCTTACAGAGGACCCGGGTTCGATTCCCAGCACCCACATGGTGGCTAAGAACTGTCTTTAACTCTAGTTCCAGGGGAATTCGATGCTCTCTTCTGACCTCTGCGGCATTGCACGACAAGGGTGCACAAACCTACATGCAGACAACACATTCATACACATACAGAAATAAATAAATAAATAAATAAATAAATAAATAAATAAATAAATAAATAAATAAATAAGAAACTTTCCTATTTCCATGTGGTTGGAATATGGAAAGCTGACTATGTCTTCTACAACCGCCCCATCTCTTCTCTTTAGCAAAGATGCTGCCATTCCTCAGCAGAGACCAAGAAAACCAGAACAAGGGACCCACCTTTATTTTTTTTAAGGCAATGCCTTCTACAAACTAATATTCTCTGCAAGCCCACTGTAGCCTTAAAACTTTCAAATTCTATCACAGTTTTCCAAAATCTTAATGTCCATTGTTTCAGTTGATCTTCAGAGCCTTTTGTTCCTTTATTCAACAAGCATTAACTGACCATGAAGAGGCTGCTGATACACCGTAATACATAATGGAGAGTTAATACGATGAATAGGACAGGTCCCTGTTCTTGCTGGTCCTGGGAGTTCAAGAAGCAGATTCTGATGTTGAGTGTTTCATAAATTTGAGAGCAGAGAGAAATTTTGCTCCAGCATGAACTGAGACCAGAGCCCGTATTTGACTGAGATGTCGAGACTCCCTGATATTTATTTAAATGTTTTATACAGTGCTTTTTGTGTGCTAAGCAAATGGTCTAGCAACTGAGCTACATCTTCCTGGGCAGATTTTTGATGTCCTGATAGATACCAAAAACTTTTTTATTCCTCTCTGTGCCCTAAGTGTTTATTTACCATTATTTAGCTTTAATTGTCAACTGGACACGCCCTAGGGTCATATGAGAGGAAATGACTAGATCAAATTGGTCAAGAGTATGTCTGTGGGAGACTGTCTTGATTCTTAATGGATATATAGGCAGGTGGTTCTATCTTGGGCTGAGATAGATAGATAGATAGATAATAGATAGATAGATAGATAGATAGATAGATAGATAGATAGAAAGAAAGATAGATAATATAGAAAGAGTAACATATATATGTAAAGCAGATTTGGTGGGAAATTTAAATATGATCAAATTTAGTATATGAATTTCACAAAAAGATTAAATAGTAAACAAAGAAGGCTAGCTAAGCATAAACCAAGGAGCAAGTAATACAGAGTGCAAGCAGCTTTCTTCCATAGTTAATGCTCCTGCCTTGAGTTCTTGCCCCACTTCCCTCAATGATACATTGTAACCTCCAAGTATAAGCCAAATAAACCCTTTCCTTGCCTAATTGCTTTCGGTCAGAGTGTTTTATCTCAGCAACAGAGTTCAAACTAGAACAGTCAATGTGGCTAGCATGTGATCAGAACTGAGATGTTCACTGAACTATTAAGAGTCTGTTAACAATGCTACTTTTAGTTCCAATACAATAAGTGTATGGGATTAGTCCAAATAGGGGCCACCACACTGGGGTCTGTCTTCATATGGGCTTCTGTCACCAGCTCAACGAGACATTGTTCTTGGCAAACCTGCCCTACCCAAAGCCCATCATTCCTATGGGACTAAAGGAGCTGGTGCCTTTAAATTCCACAGAAAGGGAAGAAAAAGCACTTTAGTTTCAGCCCGTGTTCTCCATTAGACACCCTTCAGGTGTTAGCAATATTATGCCACAATTTCATTATCCATTAAAGCCAGGTAATAATAAGTACACAAAGGTATTTGGAGCCTATTGATGTTAATGAAAGAGATCAATCTAATTCAGAATGTGTATGTGTAGAGCTCCTTGGAGATGGAATAGGCCCTAAGGTTAGCCTCTAATCACCTCCTTGATGGTAGACCCCACCAGTACTCAATTTTCCATGACCGTCTTTATGACATACTTGGAATTTTGACGCCCAGACTCACGCTTCATGTGGAAGCCCATTTCTTTCCCTTCCAAGCCCCTCCTAACACCCCCAGTTCAGAAAGAATGGGAAAGCCGATGCCATTGAAGTGCGAGCCTTGCACCAGAGTGAGGGCTTGGGGGGTAGAGAGTATCGACTATGGGCTGGGCTGGATTAGCAGGAAATCCCATAATGCCTGTGCTCCTCGAGTGACCCTGGGAAACTTTCTAGAACCTTAATCTCTGTCTCTGTCTCTGTCTCATCTCTCTCTCTCCTTGGAAAACTCTCCTGTCAAATTTATGAGCTGCCTTCACATCACTGGCCAAGGGCTTTTGTTTTGTTTTCTGAGACATGGTTTCACTATGTAGTTCTGGCTAGCCTACAACTGGCCATGTAGACTAGGTTGGTTTTGAACTCACAGCAATCCTCCCACCTCTGCCTCCTGTGTGTACCACCACACTCAGCTGACCAAGGGATTTTGAAGGGTCCCGGGATGCCCTGGATCCTAATTTCATATCATTATTCAATAAAAATCACAACAGAATCACCCTAATCTAGGAAAGAAAGATTGTGGTAGAAAAGGGTAAGCAAGGCATCTTTCTCTCCCAAAGGCCCTTTCCACTTTCCTAGCTCTCGAGGAACTGCCTGGTGAGCACATGGCCCATGCGAGGATATCTGTAATCAGCCTTTTCCACCCAAAATTAATGTCTAGCTTTTCTCCTTACCTCCTCCCTGTTCTCCATGACCACACGGAAACAAATGCCCATCCTGCTGTTTTCTGGGAACCAGCACCTCCAACAATGTTTTGGAAAAAATCTCCCCTCCTGTGGCTGTTGGATCAGGTCCCAGGCTGCTCACAAACATCCCTACAGGGAGAGGAGCTTTGACTGGACCCCTGTGGAATGCAGCCTGGCTGCAAACCATCCAAGGTGCCCTCTGATAAACAGTGGCTGTACCAGAGCCTGCGGTTCTGATTGCACCTTAGCGGGGCTAACAGAGTATTCCAAGCATTTGATGCAGGATAAATAGCTGTGTGTGCTAGCGCAGGATGATGGTGCGTTTTGAATAGACCGTTGTCTCTTCTGCCTGTTCCAGCTATTCCCAGCCTCATCCAGAGCAGCCTGGACTGGAACACAACAGATGATTAGATTAGGAGGGAGATGGCCCTTTGCTGTCAGGACCTTGGTTGGCCTGATGTGGACACAGAGCTGGGTTCCAAATATCACATCACTGGCCAAGGGCTCTTAAAGGATACGGGGAAAAGTTGGATGCTAAATTCGGAAGGAGACACTTGTTGTAGAGTAACAGAACAGTGTGCGTGGGGCCTATAGCTGCCATGGGGAGGTATGGAGGCAGAGGAGGGAGGTGGAAATCAGTGTGCTCCACATCCTACTTGAAGTCTTTCCAAAACGCGGGATGGATTCTGAGTCTGGCTAATGTGATCTGTGACTTTATTTAGGATTCTTTGGGGGGTTGGTTTCACAGAATCAGAGTCTTGGGGTGGAAGCCAGCCTTGCCAGGTAACCTACCTTAGCCCCCAGGGAAAAGACACCTTGGGAGAAATAAGCCTCCAAGGCCATGAAATGAAAGGCATGCTGGCCCCCAACATGCCTCCATGTAAACAGCACAAAACGGAGGGATGTGGCGAAGGAGAGGAGAAGGGAGATGGACCTATTTTATCATGTTGAGAGAAAATAGAGAATGCTCAGCTGCCATCAAGAAGACAAGCGAACATTTAGGATGAAGGATGACATATAATTGCAGAGAGAGTGTGGGCATATGTGCCCTGACACTCCAGTTACCAGCCTGCCTCTTGCCTGTGTTTCTTCCGTGCCGTGTAGGTAATGGTGTGTGCAGCATTCCACAGAGTACTTGGTAGGTGACTGTGTCCTACCTCACACGTATCATTCCCTCACAGTTCCCTTTAATGCTCTCCATTATTTGGGCTGCATTAATAATGTTTGCAGGCTGATATCTTTAAAATTAATGAGGTGTTTACTGTTAGCCAAGAAACTCATTGAAATTCAAAAAAAAAAAAGAAAAGAAAAGGCTTTCTTTGCCTTCCTTTCCTCTCAGTAAAAAAAAAAAAGTGGACACGAGTTGGGGGTGTGGCTCAGTGGTAGAATGCGTGCCTGGCAGAGCAAGGCCTTTGTTTAATCCCTGGTATCACAAGAACAAGAGAGTGGACAAGCAGGCCACAATAAAAACTTTGTTAAGAATCTAGCAGAATTCTGAGCAAGAGCTCCAGTCCTAAGCCCACCACTCAACAGGTATGAGCTGTGACGAGCCAGTGGCCAGGGAGGCTCAAATCCCACCTGCCTTAGAGGCTCACATTTAACAGGAGCTTCACTAGAAAGCACACACTCCATTCAGCCAATGGAGGTTACCAGTCCCTCAGCAGCAAGTGATCTTAGCCTCCTTTGCATCTGCCTTGGAACCGCGGCTCCTTACTGGCACCTTCTCATTCCCAAGGCTTGTTTCTAGGGGAAATTCATGTCGTGTGTAATCCTGGCCTGCCTGGCATCTCTATTTCAAAACAGGATTCATTTCTTGACATGAAAGACCACCCTCCCACTCCATCTCTCTCTCTCTCTCTCTCTCTCTCTCTCTCTCTCTCTCTCTCTCTCTCTCCTCTCTTTCCCCTTACTCTTTCCCTCCCTTTCTTCTTCCTTCCTTCCTTCCTTCCTTCCTTCCTTCCTTCCTTCCATTTTTGAGATAGGGGTTCATGTAGCCCAGGCTATTCTCAAACTCTAAATCCTCTCGCCTCCCCACTGTACAGAATTGGTATTACAATTCTGTGCCCCCATGCCTGGTTTATGTGTCCTGGGCATTAAACACAGGATTTCATGCATGTTAGGCAATCACTCTATCAACTGTGTTATATCCCCAGTCCTAGTAGTACTGGTCTCTGTGGGTCCTGCAGGTGACCACTGGCTCATCCTTTCAGATATTCAAGTCAATAATGTAATCATTTTATGCATCTGCATCTGGAATTAATTGATAATTTTCTCAATTAAAAATGGGACAATTATGTTGATAAGGCAATGTTGCCAATTCATTGTAATGCTGGTGCTGTGTGGGTTACTCTGGGTTGTATTCTCAGCCGCACTTAGGAGCGATAATGTTTATGTAGGCTGGAGTCCTGCCTTGGGGGGGGGTCAGATCTCTGGTGCCTGCACACCTTTCTCTCTGATTCACTTGTGGAAGATTACAGTGGGAGTCCAAGATCTCTGGATCTCTGCTCTCTCAAATACTAGAGCACACAGGTGGAAGGCAGAGTCATCCAACTACTATTCTGGGGTGATCATGAGAGTATGCAGTTGAGCAGATTCCACAAACCAATGGAGAAGGCTCAAGGCTGCAGAGAAGTGGGCAATGGGCAGTGGGCAGGAAGGAGAAGAACCTACATTAAACTGAACCTGTGCGAAGTCTCCAGCACTGCTCTGCAAGATGTTGTATGCCGGGGACACAGAGAGGAGTTCCCACTCACTGTCATTCAAAAACGCCTTTTTGTCATACTTAATGTCTTCTCTGTTCCTTAAGAAGCGCAGGTCTAGATCTTCCACTGAAAAACAGAAATAGTTGATGTCCTGGGAGCCAAGAAACCAGAGGCAGCATCAACTCACGTTCCCAAATCCCACTTTCAACCCTTTCTTTTTCTCACCCACATACCTGGTATTGCTGATCTCTGAGTTAGAGGGTAGAGACAGAGATAAAATTCTTTCTATTTTTTCTCTTTCTAATTTTCAGATTTATTTTTTATGTGAAAAGAGTGTTTCTCCTGCATGTATGTAAGTGCACTGTGTATGTGCAATGCCTACAGAGGCTAGAAGAGGATGCTGGATCCCCTGGAACTGGAATTACAGAGAGTTGTTATTGACCATATAGATGCTGGGAACCCAGCCCCCCTGCAAGAGCAACAACTAATCTTGACTGCTGAGCCATCTCTCCAGCCCCAAATCTTTCTAATTTTTTTATTTTAATTATGAGTTTAGAGTTTGGAGCCTGCTCTCTGTGGAATATAGAGAATGTCCTGTGACTTTTAGAACATTCTCAATGGCAGTCCTGATACTCTAATCACAAATTAACAGAAGCAGTAGACTACAGAGCACTGTACCTGGTCTGAGTTTTAGCAAAAGCAAATAGCTGCAACAAAAGATTTAGAATTATTTTTTGACACACTGTCTCATGTAGCCCAGGCTAGCCTCGAACTCTATATACCTAAGGATGATCCACCTGCTTCAGCCTCCCAAGTGGGGGGATTATAGGCTTGTACCACCGCTGAGATTTCCATTTTAAGTGGTCAATTATGTGTAAGAATAAAATAGATCTAAAATTAATATAATCTCACCTATGTATGCCAACCCAGCATGTGTTTCCAGCTAGCAGAGTGTGTCTTTCATGGTCTATTTACCTGTGTGCAAAATGCTGTTAAAGGTTAGACTGCAATTCTGGATATCAAATGGAAAAGCATATGTCTGCAAACTGCATGCAGAGACCACCTGGATGGGCTTGTAGTTACTGATGGTCCCGGATGAGTTCACGTACACATAGGGAAGGTCAGGGGATCTTTCGATGTCCACACTATATGAAACACAAGAGAACCTGTTACTGAGGGGATTTTAGGTATTTTAAACCATACACAGAAATGATTATAAGACAGTAGTGGCATGAGACTCAGGACTAAATTAAATATATATAATCTAATTAATTATAGATATAAAATACATAATGTCTAAAAATATTATAAATAGGACTGGACTGCCGGGTGTGGTGGTACATGCCTTTAATCCTAGCACTTGGGAGGCAGAGGGAGGTAGATCTTTGTGAGTTCAAGTCCAGCCTGGTCTACAGAGTGAGTTCCAGGAGAGCTGGGGCTACAGGGAGACCCTGTCTCGAAAAGACCAAAAAAAAAAATAGATGATAGATAGATAGATAGATAGATAGATAGATAGATAGATAGATAGATAGATAAGACTGGAGAGATGGCTCAGCAGTTAAGAGCACAGAGTGTTCTTGCAGAGGACCTGGGTTGGATTCCCAGCAACCACATGACAGCTAAGAACCATCTTTAACTCCAGTTCCAGCAGAATCTGACACCCTCTTCTGACCTCCTCAGCATTGCACGACACAGGTGCACCAACCTACATGCAGACAGTACACTCATACACATAAAAAATAAAAAAATTATAAATACAATATATTTACAATTTTGTTTAGATGATTTGCCCTGGCAAAGGAAGGCTCAGCACTGAGAGCCTCATCATTTAACTCAACAGCCGCCACCTGCAGTTGAATCTGTGTCAAATCATGGTAATTCCAACATAAATATCCCTCATAGCATGTCCCCTTTCACTCGAGAAAACAGAAGCATAGCAGCAATGACTGCAAATGAGCAACATTTGACCTGAGTAGTGTGATGACAGCACACTTACAACTCATTAATGACGATATCCGGGGCCCAGACGGCACTGAGCGGGAGAGAGATCTCTCGAATCTCATCGAAGAGGCTGGAGTTCCAGGACAAGAACTCATCGTTCCAAACCTGTTAAGAGTAGCCAAGGGGAAACATCAAGATGGGAAAAGTTCAACTACACTAACATAACTAAGAAGAGATTTGGATTACCAACCAAGTTCATCAGCCCATTGGTACACTCTGGTAGGAAAAAGGAAAACCAATCCACACTACACACTTGCATAGATTCTAATAATTTAGGCCTGCTACAGTATCTTGTCCTCAGGGTAATGATGTTTTGCAGTAAGTCCAGATCCCAAAGCCAGCATGCAGAGAAGAGAGTGAAAACATTTACCTCACGGTACCACACGCTTGTCTTTAATTTTTGATTCTGTACATCCTGCAGAGCAAAAGAACATCGACACAGAATCTCAGCACATCAATTATCAAAGGCAACTTCAGGAAGAGCCTCATGAAATCTCAGCACATCACTTATCAAAGGCAAATTCAACAGCCTGACAATTTAAGAGGAAGGAAAATCAACCAATGTTGATTTTTAAAACATCACCCTGTCTCTTCAGTCCTGGAGTAGTCTCAGTCTCTGCTTATCATGCACACCTGTGGCTTTGAACATTATTCTATTATCCTGGACAAAATAGCACTCCAACTGTACTTAACATCTTGAGTGATTTGCTAATCTCTTTTCCACTCCAATTAGTTACTCTGCCATTAATCAAACTTCAAAAAAAAATTATATGTAGGTCTTCACCAATACTAAGCTGAAAAAAATGTGCCCAAGTTTGTATTTGTAATCAAGATACTATTCATAATCTTTCTGTACTGCTCTCTGCATTGACACTGGCAGCTATTTCTGTTGTTACCTCATGTTTAAATCTGACTGCTTAAGAAACACTGAATGAGCATAATGTGAGTGAGATATGTTTCAGTGAGATAATAGATGTGATTTCCCATGCCAATAATAAGTCAGTGACTTTTCAAAATTTGAGACAGGGTTTCACTATATAACACTAGCTGGCCTGGATCTCACTACGTACACCAGCCTGGCCTGAAATTCTACATTCTGGGTGCAGTGATTAAAAGTATGGACCTCCATACCCAACCCAGTGATTTTTTTAAGCTCCCCCCAAACAACAACAACAACAACACCTGTTTACTAGTTTTCTTTATATATAACCTAGTAAAGAACATTCTAGAACTATGATTCCCTTGTGTATTAAAAGAAGACAATTATTTCCCATTATATACAAATATTAACTCAGAATGGATCATAAGCTTGAAAGTTAAAGTCCTGAAAACTCTTAGAAGAAAATATATAAGGAGATCTTTGTGACTTCATATTAGATGATGTTTTATTTTTAATTTTTTGATGACATTTTCATATATGACAATAGCAAAAGCAATAAAGAAAAAATGGCATTGCATCAAAATTTAAAACTTCCCGCATTAAAGAATGACATCAGAAGTTTGGAGAGCTGTCTCAGTGATTAAGAGCACTGGCTGCTCTTGCAGAGGACCCAGGTTCACTTCCCAGCACCTACTTGGCAGCCAACAACCATCTATAACTGCAGTTCTAGGGGATCCAATGCCCTCTTCTGGCCTCTGTAGAAACTGTGGGCATGTGTTGCACTTACTTATATGCAGGCAAAACACTCATACACATAAAATAAAAATGAAATTTCTAAAGTAATAATAAATGGCTAAGTGTGGTGGCATATGCCTTTAATCCCAGCACTCGGGAGGTAGAGGCAGGAGGATCTCTGGGAGTTAGTCTAAGACTATTATAAACAACTGTATGGCAAAACAAATCAGAAGACCTGGGACAAGCAGGTGAATTAATTACTAGACATACAATATATCAAAGTTGAACCACAAAAGCTTAGAAAACCTAATTAGAGAAGGGCTTGGTGATCCATTCCCGTAATTCCAGCACTTAAAAGGCAGACATAGGAGGCTACAGAGTTCAAGGTCAACCTCAGCTACATAAGTGGTTCAAGGCTAGCTTGAACTATGTGAGTCTCTATGTTAAAAATTTAATCAGACCACCCCCAACTCCTGCCAATAAGTGAGTTATTCCCTCTCAAAAAAAATTTAATCAGACCAATAACAAGTAATAAGATTAAATCAATTACAAAAAGTCTCCTAACAAAGAAAAACCCAAGACCCAATGGCTTCACTACTGTATCTTACCAAACCTTTAAAGGAACAATGCCAGCCGGGCATGGTGGTGCAAGCCTATAATCCCAGCACTCGGGAGACAGAAGCAGGAGGATCTCTGTGAGATCAAGGCCATCCTGGTCTACATAGTGAGTTCCAGGACAGCTGGGGCTACAGGGAGACCCTGTCTCAAAAAAGTTAATAAAAAAAAAAAGAGAAACAATGCCAGTTCTTCTCAAATGATTTTAAAGTATGAGAGAGAGAGAGAGAGAGAGAGAGAGAGAGAGACCATTCTAAGTTGTTTTATAAAGTCAGCATTACCCCAATAACGATGTCAGACAAAAACACAACAAAAAAAAAGAAATTATGGACCTAAATTTCTGATGAAAATACAAAGATTCTTGACAAAATTTTAGCAAATTGAAGTCTGGGGATAGCATTCAGTGGTAAAGTATTTGTCCAATATATGCAAGGTCCTGGGTTCAATCCCTAACATAGATGGATTATTGGTAGACAGTCAGATAGGTAGGTAGATAGATAGATAGACAGATAGATGATAGATAGATAGATAGATAAATAGATAAATAGATAGATAGATAGATAGGTAGATTTGTGGATGGATGGATAGATTCTGCCAAATCAAATACAATACATACATAAAAAAATCTATACACTATGATCAAATGTTACTTGTTCCAGAAATGTAAGGATGGCCACAAAGCCTGACATGACTTTGATTCCCAGGTCCAACATGATGGAGGAGAGAACTGACTCCCTTGAGCTGTCTTCCCTCCTCCTCGTATGAACACACACCAAAAATGTTTTTAAAATGTTTAATTGAGGGCTGGAGAGATAGCCTAGCGGTTAAGAGCACCGACGCTCTTGCAGAGGACCCGGGTTCGATCCCCAGCACCCACATGGCGGCTAAGAACCGTCTGTAACTCCAATTCCAGGAGAACTCCAGTTCCAGGGGAATCCGAGACCCTCTTCTGACCTCCGCGGCATTGCACGACACGGGTGCACAGACCTGCATGCAGACAGTACATTCATACACATACAAAAATAAATAATAAAAATAAAAATTTTTTTTAAAAAATGTTTAATTGAAATAAATAAATAAGGCTGGAGTGATGACTCAGCAATTAAGAACACAGAGGACCCAGGTTTGTTCCCAGCACCCACATGGTAGTTAATAATCATCTGTAATTCCAGTCCACAGACATTTCATGGCATGGGTGCACTTATATACATGCAAGCAAAACACTCAGACACATACACTTGTTGACTGCAAGCTGGTACAGCCACTATGGATGGAGATTCCTCAAAAAGCTATAAGCTGTTCTACCACATGATCCGACCATACCAGTCTTGGGCATGTATCAAAGAACTCTGTATCCTACTACACTGTGCTACATGAACAGGAAATTCACAATAGCCAGGAAATGAAAGCAACCTACATATCCATTAACTGATAAATGGATAATGACAGTATGGTATATTTACACAATGAAATATTATTTAGCTGTTAAGAAAAACAAAATTGCTGGGCGTGGTGGCACATGCCTTTAATCCTAGCACTTAGGAAGCAGAGGCAGGCAGATCTCTGTGAGTTCAAAGCCAGCCTGGTCTACAGAGCGAGTTCCAGGACAGCCAGAGTTCCAGGGATATCCTGTCTCAAAAAAAAAGAAAGAAAGAAAGAAAAAAGAAAAACAAAACTGTGAAGTTTTCAGGTAAATGAATGGAACTGGAAACAATTGTCCTGAGTGAAGTAACCTAAACTCAGAAAGACAAATGGCACATGTTCTCTCTCATAAGTGGATGCTAACATGTTCTCTTTCATAAGTGGATGCTAACTTTGAATCTTAGGTATATGTTTCAATTGGAAAATCCATAGAGATCAGGAAACTAGTACATGGCTGTGGGGCAAGGCTTCATGGGAGGGAAGTTCGGATACAGGAATATAAAAGGGGAAAAAAGAAGACTGGAGTAAGGAAGGATTAAATGGGGTGGGGAATAGGAGGGCAGCACAGAGGAGAGAGGAGGTCTAGTACGGAGTTCTGCTTCACAAGATAAAGCCTATAATGACTTTAATATCAGGCCTAGGAACCTGTGGATAGACAGGTCACAGGCCATAGGGAAGAACCTGCGATGATTGTTCTGCTAAATGGACATTGTATTAAACTGACTCCCAGTGACCTATTGTTACGCCCGTAGATTACTGCATCTCTGGACTCTCACCAGAGAAGCTTCCTCCTGCTGCAGATGGTGATGAACACAGAGACCCACAACTCATCAACATGCAGAGAACAAGAGACTGCAGAGTTCTTATCCCTGAGCAGGACAATTGTATCAAACTTCTGCCTCCCAAGCCTCAGGCATCATTGCAGAAGAGAGGGAGGAACAATTTTAGGAGCAAAGATGGTGGATGGCCACAAGTGAACAATGTTTTTCAGACTACTGAGAAGTTATTTATATGAATGATGCCATATGTCACAACAGTGACAGCATACATAAGATCTACTTAAGCCCAAGCCAGACAAAATCCCAGGAAGCCCCACCCCTGGCTGAGGAACTATGGGCAACTGGTAGATGCTAGGAAAGCAGGAGTCAGTTTTCTTTAAAAGTCTGATACTGGGTAGATTAAACAAGTTCCAGGGGGTGGATGGAATTACACTGAAGGGCATTTATGCACACAAATTTGACTTGATAGGCCTTAAAAATATGTATGTAAGTGAATATAAAATAGAGTACATGCAACAAGATGGGTAGAAATAGGTGCAAACATGGGAGGGATCTAAATATCAGAATTATCAGAATATGTTGTATAAAATTCTCAAAAATTCAATACAAATAATAAAATAAAATAAATAATTAGAGGGACCAAGGATGTAGCTCAGTAGTAGAGCACTTGTCTAGCATGTTTAAGGCCCTGGGTTTGATTCTACCACCAGAGGAAAAAGTAGGAATAATCATTAAAAAAGGTTTGCTCCAGATGTTCTAGTAAAAAATATTATGGGCAAATTTAATGAAAAAAGTAATTTCTACACTGAAAATTATAAAACACTAATGGAAAATGTATGCCTCTAATTTTTCTACTCAGGAGCCAGAGGCATGAGGATTGTTAAGAGTTTGAGGCCAGCCTGGCCTAATGAGATCCAGGACAGCCAGGGCTAGATCATGAGGCTCTGTCTCGAAAAAAACAAAAATACAGCAATAGCAACAAATATATAAGAGAAAAAAATTAAAATAAAATAAATATATAAGAGAAATGAAAACAAGCCCACACAAAGAACCAACCCGTGAATATTCATTAGCAACATTATTCATGATAGTAAAATGTAAACTGGGTTGAGGAGATGGCTCAGGGGTAAGATCACTCGCTGCATAAGCATGAGGGGCTGAGTTCAGATCTCCAGCACCTGTACAAAAGCTGTGCATGGCCATGCACATTGTAACCCCAGTGCCAGGTAGTGTGGAGGACAGAAGGATCACTAGGGGTTGAGGGCCCCAACCTATCCAAAACAGCACGCTCTGGGTGCAAAGAGAGACCCTGTGTCAAGGGAGTTAGAGAGTGACAAAGCAGCGCAACAGATGTCCTCCTCTAGTTTCTATGTGGGAACATGTGTGTAAGCAGTTGTATACACACACACACACACACACACACACACACACAGTAAAGATGACCCAAATGACCATTAACTGATAAATGGATAAACAATGTACGATATCCATATAATGGAAAATTATTCAGTAATATTGATAAGTACTACAACCATGAATGAATCTTGAAGACATTATGCTAAATGAAAGAAGTAAATCATGCCAGGTGTGATGGCACACACCTTTAATTCCAGAGGCAGGCGGATCTCTGTGAGTTCAAAGCCAGCCTGGTCTACAGAGTGAGTTTCAGGCCATCTGGGGCTACAGGGAGACTTTGTCTCAAAAACACCAAAAGAAGAAGAAGAAGAAGAAGAAGAAGAAGAAGAAGAAGAAGAAGAAGAAGAAGAAGAAGAAGAAGAAGAAGAAGAAGAGGAGGAAGAAGAAGCTGGGTGTGGTGGCACACATCTTTAATCCTAGTACTTGGGAGGCAGAGGCAGGCTTATCTTTGTGAGTTCAAGGCCAGCCAGGACAGCTGGGGCTACAGGGAGACCCTGTGTCGAAAAGACCAAAAAAGAAGAAGAAGAAGAAGAAGAAGAAGAAGAAGAAGAAGAAGAAGAAGAAGAAGAAGAAGAAGAAGAAGAAGAAGAAGAAGAAGAAGAAGAAGAAGAAAAAGAAGAAGAAGAAGAAGAAGAAGAAGAAGAAGAAGAAGAAGAAGAAGAAGAAGAAGAACAAGAAGAAGAAGAACAAGAAGAAGAAGAAGAACAAGAAGAACAAGAACAAGAAGAAGAAGATCATAAGAGGCTGTTTGTCTGCTGTATGATACCACTTCTATGCAACGTCAAATAGGTAAGAAAGTGGGTTAGTGTTTGCCTCAGGCTGGCAAGGGAGGGGTACAGTGCTGATGGTATCAAAGCTCTCCAATACACTAAAATACATGGAACTGTATACTTTGGTGAAATCTGTACTTCAACTAAATCTCAATAGTTTTAAATTCGAGAACTAGGGATGTAACTCAGTTGGCAGAGTGCTTGCCTAGCGTGCTCAAAGCCCAAGGCTCAGTCTCCAGCACCACATAAAATAGATATAGCAATACATACTGTAACTCGGGATCTGGAAGATAGAAGCAGGGGATCAGCCAAGACCACCCTTGGCTACACAACAAGTTTGAGGTTAGCCTGGACTACATGAGACCTTGTCTCAAAAAAAGAAAAAGTACTAGTAAAAGGAAAAAGACATTTCCAGGGATTTAAAAAAAGACTCATACAAGCTATTCAAGAGCTCCTCTCAAACTCACATTTTTTTCATTTCTTTCTATGTATAATTGTCACTAAAATCTGCATCTTTAGAAGAGAGTAAGTCACTAGAAAATCCAAGATGAAGAAATATGACATAAAATGTGAAAACTTCACCTTGTTGATTTAGACACAGTGTTGAACTCCTTTATTAACTTTCATTTTGCTATAATAGCACAATTCCAAATTTCAATAAAATAGCAGCGTTTGGGCAGATGCTGGTTGGAAAGCAAGTAGCAACTGCTTCTGTCTCCAGAATTAAGGTATGTTAAAATAATTGTAAAGTCAATTCTAAAACCACATTCAACATATATTCTTGCTGGTTGTGGTAGCACATGCCTTTAATCCCAACACTAGGGAGGCAGAGGCAAGAGGATTTCTATGAGATCAAGGCCAGCCTGGGCTACTTAGTGAGTTCCAGGCCAGCTGAGGCTACAGGAAGACCCTGTCTCAAAATCAAAGACTGCCACTCTGAAGAATTAAGGCTGGGCCTGAGGAAGCTTGGTGCTGTTAGTCCATGGAGACAGTGTATCTGGAATTGTGCCATATGTGGGCAGACACAAAGACTGCGCTTGTTTTTTGAAAGAAACACAATCACCCCTCTTTTTTTTTTTTTTTTTTTTTTTTTTGAGACAAGGTCTCATGTATCTCAGGCTGGCCTCAAACTCCCTGTGTATTTGAGGATGATTTCTAATCCTTCTGCCTCCATCTCCCAAGTGCTGAGATTACAGGCATTTTTGCCATGGTGAGGCAAAGAAATCCGGGCTTCGTGCCTACTAGGCAAGAACTCTACCAACTGAGCCCATCCCCAGCTCAAAAGAGACACAATAAATTTTTTGGATTAACGTTTTCCCTTTTTAGGCTGGTCATGGTGGTGCACACCTTTACCCCCACTTGGGAGGCAGAGGCAGGTGGATCTCTGTGAATTGAAGGCCAGTCTGGTCTACATAGTTAATTCCAGACCAGCTGAGGCTACAGGGAGACCTGTCTCAAAAAGACAGAAAAAAAAAAAAAAAATCCTTACAGAAAAAAAAAAACAACAAAAAAACAAGTTGCTACTGCATAGGCATTTCTAGAACTGTGAGAGAGAAAAAAAACAGGACAGACAGGAAGGAACTCTGCTTTAGTGGCTCGGAAAAGCCTGCTTTGAACTCACTTGTTGTTCTACAGATTTTTATGGACTTTAAATAGATACTTGAGAAAGGCAGGTTTTAAAGTAGTATACAAAGCGAAAAGATTGAATCCACAAATATTTCCCCAAGGAACAGCTTGCAGGAGGACCAGAGGGGACTCCAGCCAAGATTGGCTCAGCAGGGGTTCTAGCAGTCAAAAAAAAAAAAAAGTCTACTGAGAGCTCAAGATTGGGGGACACTGCTCACTTCTTTACAAAATGTACCAGGCCAGTGATTATGAAATAGATTGTGCCTTGCCTATTGAAGCAGTCCCGGGCCTAGTTATGATCCATGAAGGTTCCCTACAAACCTGGGAGGGAAAAAGTCCAAAATGCAGTTCATATTACTGGGAAATGTAACAGTTAACTGTGCTTTCACAACATGGCATTTTTTTTATTTTTAAATTATATTTATTTAAATTATATTTATTTACTTTGTGTACGTGTTGGTGTGTGTGCATGTTCATGCATGCCACAGAACACATATGAAGGTCAGGGACTTGGTTCTCTCTTTTGGGTCCTAAAGAGAACTAAACTCAAGTAATCGGCCTTGGCAGCAAGTACCTCTACCACCAAGCCATCTTGCCTGACCTCACAAAAATATTATCTTCGCATCTACTGCTTGTTCTTGTTGATGTCCACAGCAGTATCACGGCACCTACTGAACATCTCTCATTGATTCACACGGGCTAGAAGGAGGGTCTGTCTCTCAGTTTCGACTTCTCGTTTTCATTATCTGATTCAATTGATTCTGATTGCCCAGCACATGGATTCTTGTGCTCATTCTTCTCTTCTGGTCCATCCCCTCATTACATCACTCCCAATGATGGTTAGACTACTGTTTTTGGTCCTAGCATCCTATGAGGGTGGCTGGGAAAATGTGTCATTCATCCTAAAGAATGCAATATCAAAAAGTAGTTTGAGGCTAAAACTAACAATTTTTTTCTGTCAAAGAAACAAGTTTCCCAATGCCAGCTGGTGAACATAATTGGTTCTCTGGTGGCTTTATTCACAGCTCTTCCCTCGTATGCCTCTCTGTCTTTTTGCTTTCGATACCTTCCATCTTGCTTGTTAAAAGCAAAGGATATTTCCAAGAATTGGAATTCATTAGTCTTCCTAACAGAGGGAGTCTATTTAGATCTAAATTGGTGGTTAGCAAATATACAGATAATTCCCCCCACATTCTTATTTATCTTTCCCAGTTCCGGAGACTATGGAAACAGATGCCTAAACGTCTGGCTGGGAGGCGCTAGTCAATGGACTGGAATACAAAGGTATCTGGGATTCGGAATTGACAAAACTCAATAGAAACAAATTGAAACTCTTACTGTTGAGTAGATTATCTCTATAATCAGATTTCCCTAAGGTGCTCATAATACTCAGAAATTCGAAGACAAGACTGTAGTCTTTTCTATAAACAAAACAGGAGGCAAAACACAAGAATAGAGGCGAGATACATCGAGAGCTGGGCTGGGAGTTCTTCATTCAAACACAAGTTGCCAGCAGTACAGCTGCTGGTGGGGACGCCCAGTAAGTTAGCTATTCACAGCAGGAGCAGCCTTGGCTGGGTAGAATCTGTGAGCAGATTTTATCAGATCCTTCAGAACCATTCCTGTCACTGCAACTAACTTTACATCTAGCCCACATAAATCTAGTAGAGACCTTTGTAAAGCATCTTTGGAGTAGCCTAGCCATCAATAGAGATAATCTTAGAATTGGTACTTAATGCTTTTTTAAATTCATTTATTCTTTTACAAGTTTTAATCTTAGAGTCTTGGAAGTAAAATATAATGCAATGTATGCTGTTGGGGGCGGGGAAGAAAATGAGCCACAAAGTCTTTCTTTTAAATACTTTATAATACATTTTTGTTGTGGGCGGTGGTGTTTTTGAGACAGCTCTCATGTAGCTCAGGCTGGCCTCCAGTTTGATCTGTAGCTTCCCCACCCTCCAGTTTCCATCTCCCAAGTGCTGGGACTACAGGTGTGTGCCACCACAAAAAAAAAAAAGGCATTTCAGGGGCTGGAGAGATGACTCAGAGGTTAAGAGCCCCGACCGCTCTTGCAGAGGACCCGAGTTAGATTCCCAGCACCCACATGGCGGCTAAGAACCATCTTTAACTCCAGTTCCAAGGGAATCTGATGCCCTCTTCTGACCTCCGAGGCATTGCATGACACAGGTGCACCAACCTACATGCAGACAGTACACTCATACACATAAGAAATAATTTTTTTAAAATGGCATTTTAACAAATGATTATGTCCACTGAGAAGCACATAGATTTAAGCCACATGCCTGACCTCAGAATTTGGGAAGTAGAGGCAGGAGGATCAAGAGTTCAAAGTCAGCCTTGGCTACATAGAGAATTTAGGGCTATCAGAGACCATGTCTCAACCATAAAAGCAAAACAACAGATTTAGGTAGACTGGAAGAAAGAAGCCTTGGGGTGCTGAGGGAAATTTCTTTCTGAAGCTTAGATTTGAAGAATTATACTGTTGTGCAGATGAGAATAAAAAGGAGAGCATGTGCATAGCATACAGTGGCAAGGAACAAGGGGGGCCAGATTCCTCAAAATACTGTTGAGATAAAGTAAGGCTGGACAGAGGAATCAAACTAGAGGTGTATGATGGAAAGATTTTCCAGATATCTGAAAGAAACTGGATATCCAAGGCAAATGTGGTGGGCCATAATATAACCTCAGAACTCAAAGGGGTAGGAACTAGCTCAGTCAGTAAAGTGCTTGCCTTTGAGCATGAAGACCTGAGTTTGATACCCCAGGACCCATGAAAAAAGATCTAGGAGTGGTGCACGAAAGTGCACTGCTAGGGAGGCTGAGATAGACGGATCCCCAGGGCTTGATGGTGAGCCAGCCTAGCCTACTTAGTGAGTTCCAGATCTGTGAGAGACTGTCTCAAAAAAAAAAAAGAGATGGAACCTGAGAAATGACAGTTGTGGAACCAGCAAGAGAGCTCAGCAAATGAAGATATTTGCTCCAAGGCTGAGTTTGGTCCTTAGGATCCACAAGGTAGAAAGAGCTGATTCGCACAGGTTGGTCTCAGACTACTACTTACACACCATGATGCACATGTGTGCACATACACCATGCACACACGCACCAAATAAATATGTAATTGAAAAATGGCATGACAGCCAACCGTCTTCTGGCTTCTACACATAGGCACATGCATCTATACACAAGTGCACTTTTGTGAACATGAGTACACATACAAAGATCCAAGAAAATTTACTATTGAATATGTGTCACATATCTAGCAACAAGTCTACTCTACAATACTGGGAGAAAAGCCCATGTTTTCAGAAAAGTAATAGTGTTTTCTTATCTACCATAAACAATCTTAATTTGCATTCTTTTACCAAGACTGAAAGAGTTAGATTTTTAAAACTTGAACTTGACATGCTTGTTTCAAGGAGAAATGTTGATATAAGGACTTGATTTCTTTTCATCACCAAATAAGGCCCTACAGGGAAAGCTGAGCAGTTCGACTTTATCTTCATCAATATAAAGTAGGAAGGAAGAAGGTGGGGGTCAGAGAGATGGCTCAGCAGTTAAGAGCACAGGCTGCTCTTGTGAGGACCCAGGTTCAGTTCTCAGCACCCACATGGTGACTAACAACTGTCTGTAACTCCAGTGCCAGGAGATCCAATGCCTTCTTCTGGCCTCCTTGGGCATTGCACAAATGTGATGCACTTACATACATGCAGGCAAAACACTCATACACATAATAAGGACAAATAAACAAAAAAATAAAAAGAAAAGAAAGAAGGAATATGAGATATCTGGAAGTCCTCTTAATCTTCTGCAGGGCTTGTTGTTCCTCTGCCCTGGAATTTCACATGGCATAGATTTTATGGTATGTCTCTTATTTTATTTATTTTATTTTATGGGTATGAGTATTTTGCCTGCATGTGTGTTAAGTGCACCATGTTTGTGCAATGCCCACAGAGTTCAGAAAAGGGCATTGGATCTCCTGGACTAGTATTATGAACATTTGTTAGCTGCAGTATGGGTGCTGGAAACCAAACCCAGGTCCTCCGCAAAAGCAGCCACAGGGCTCTTAAACATTGAATCTCCAGACTTTTATTGCTTTTGGGGGGGCATTGAGACAGAGTCTCTCTGCAGCCCCAACTGGCCTGGAACTTGCTATGTAGACCAGATTGGCCTTGAACCCACAGAGATCTGCCTGCCTCTGCCTCCACCAGGCTCTTACTGCTTTCTTTGATGCAGAATTTCACTCTGTATCCCAGGCTGGCCTCCTACTCATAGCAATCTTCCTGCCTCAGCCTCCCGGGTGCTGGGATTATAGGTGTGCACCACCATGCCCTGCATATGATGTGTCTTTATTCTAATCATGCATACAATTGGACAAGCTCTGGGAAGCAGGATGGCCAGAATAACCTGCTGATAACTACAGGACGAGGAATAATGTCTCTTTCAACTACATGAAGCATCAGCTCTAGGAAATTAAGTCTCCAAAATTCTAGTTCAATATCCAATTAAAAAGAGACTTTAAAGGAGTTATCTATTAAAACTGTGTAACACCAGACCTTTCATGTGGGCGTAATGTCTGGCATTAAATTAAACAATACCTTCTAAGATTGTAGAGCTGATTCTTTTACTAGTCTATGGGAAAATAAATCCAAGAAAAGTGAAAGTTGTTGTTGAAAGGAGAAATTGGGGGTACTAATTATTTAGCTTATTTATTTATTTATTTGTTTGTTTATTGGCAAGAACTCATTTAGCTCAGGTTGGGCTCAAACTTACCTTGTAGCCAATACTGGCCTTAAAATCCAGAACCTCTAGCTTCTGACCCCAGAGTGCTAAGACTGCAGGTACCGCCATGCCTATAATCCCAGCACTTGTTAGACTAAGGTAGGTGGAATGTTACACATCTGAGGACAGCCTATGCTATGTACTAAGTTCCAGGCCATCCAACCCTACACAGCAAGACCCTGTCTCAAAAAACAAATAAATAAGCAGCTGTCATGGCGCATGCCTTTGATATCAACACTTGGGAGGCAGAGGTAGGCAGATCTCTGTGAGTTCAAGGCCAGCCTGATCTACATAGTGAGTTCCAGGCCAGCTAGGGCTACAGGGAGACCCTGCTTTAAAAAGACCAAAAGAACCCAAATAAATAAGGGAACAGAGATTCTAAGATTTAATGCATATTTTCACTAAGATATGGACCTTGGGCTTGGATGAGGCTCATTTGTAAAATGCTTTCCTAACATTCGCAAAGCCCTGGGTTCAAGCCCCAGCACTGCATAAAACCAAATATGGTGGTGCATATTTATAATCCCAATGCTCCTGAGATGGAGGCAGGAGGATCAAATATTCAGGGTCATCCTTGGCTACATACCAAATTTAAGGCAAGTCTGGACTACATGAGATCCTGACTCCATAACAACAACAAAAAACCCACTCCATTAAGGAGATGGAGCAATGTCTCAGCAGTTAAGAGCATTTACTGCTCTTGCAGAGGACCCAAGCTCAGTTCCCAACAAACCCATATAGCAGCTAACAACTATCTGTAACTTCAGTTCCAGGGGATCCATTATCCTCCTCTGGTCTCCATGAGCTCCTTCATACATGTGGTGATATAAACTCATTCAGGCACACCACACATACATCTTTTATTTTTTTTGTCTTTTTGAGACAGGGTCTCCCTATAGCCCCAGCTGGCCTAGAACTCACTCTGTAGACCAGGCTGGCCTTGAATTCACAGAGATCCACCTGCCTCTGCCTCCCGAGTGCTAGGATTAAAGGCGTGCACCACCATGCCCGGCTTAAAGATGGTTTTTAGCCGACATGTGGGGTGCTGGGAATCAAACCCGGGTCCTCTGCAAGAGCAGTTGGTGCTCTTAAACGATGAGCCATCTCTCCAGCCCCGACACATACATCTTTTTAAAATTCCATTAAAGTTACAAAAAAATCAAAATACTAACATTATACTGTGGGTTATATTACAAATGTGAGTGTAAAACTGAAGACAGAAATAGAGTGGACAGAGTGCTATTGTCAATTTTGTATGCTTTATGTGAAATACTAACCATGTTAACTCAGGGGGATAGCAAGATAGCTCAGCGGGGGCTCTGACCTCCACACATGTGTCATGGCACATGCATCCCCGACCCAAATTAAATAAATAAATAAATAAATAAATAAATAAATAAATAAATATCATCTTTCAAAGTTTCAGACTATAAGTAGTAGGTCTAAAAATCAAGCTCTTTCTGGCTGTGCGGGACTCTGTATTAGTACTTTTCTGTTGCTATGATAAAACATCATAACCAAAGGAACTTATGGAAAGAACAGTTTATTTGACCTTATAGTTCAGAGGGATCAGAGTCCATCATGGCAGGAAAGCGTGGCAAGGCGTCCCGAGCCAGAGCAGAAAGCTAAGCACTCACAGCTTCAAGAAGGCACAGGAAGTAGAGGGTGATTGGAAATGTGGCAGGGCTCAAGAACTCTCTAACACCACCCCCAGTGATGCACTTCCTCCAACAAGGCCACACCTTCTAAGCCCTCCCCAAACGGCGCCACCAACTGGGGAAAAATGTTCAAATACTGGAGCCTAGGAGGGTCATTCTCATTCAAACCCCCACTTTCCAGTCCCTGGCCCCATGAGGCTTATGACCAAATAAAATGCAAAATGCACTTAAGCCCACCTTCAGAAGCCCCCATAGTCTTTACCAGTCTCGATACTATTCGGTCAAGTTGACAACCAAGTAATCTTGGTTGTCATCATAGACTCCATCCAGAGTTTTACATGCACTAGGCTCAATTGCTGAGCTGCAGCCTCAGGCCTGTATATCTTCTTCCTTTTTTTGGGGGGGGGGGGTTGAGAAAGGGTCTCCCTGTAGTTCTGGCTGTCCTGGAACTCACTCTGTAGACCAGGCTGGCCTTGAACACACAGAGATCCATCTGCATCTGCCTCCCAAGTGCTAGGATTAATATATATCTTCTTAAAACTAACACTATCCACGACATGGGTGCACGAACCTATACACAGACAGTACACTCACACACATAAAAAATTAAAATTAAAAAAAACCCTAATACTATCACTGACAATTGCAGAAACAAATAAATCAGGGGCTGGAGAGATGGCTCAGTGGTTAAGAGCACCAACTGCTCTTCCAGAGGACCTGGATTCGATTCCCAGCACCCACATGGTGGCTAAGAACATCTTTAAGCCGGGTGTGGTAGCACAAGCCTTTAATCCTAGCACTCGGGAGGCAGAGGCAGGCAGATCTCTGTGAGTTCAAAGCCAGCCTGGTCTACAGAGTGAGTTCCAGGCCAGTTGGGGTTATAGGGAGACCCTGTCTCAAAAAGACAAAAAATAAATAAAATAAAATAAAATGAATAAATAAATAAACTCCATCTGCAAAAATGTACTTCAACCAGAGTCTCAGGAATAGAACCTTGTCTAGGCTTCTGCATAAAGCACAGATTCCAAGCCAGGTATGGTGGTGCACAACTGTGATCCTAGCACTCAGGAATGGAGGCATAGGGGAAGAAGGATCAGAAGTACTGTGTCATCCTTGGTTACCTAGCAAGTTTGGGGCAACCTGGGCTATGTGAGATCTTGTTGCAATAAGTCAGTCAATCGATCAACCAGGGCAACAAAATAAGAAAGAACAGGATGGTCCTTACCACATCCAATACAGCATGCACACAGAGGTCCAGGTAGACAGTGGTGGCTTCAGCCCAGTTGTGAACTGGTCTTACTTCCTTGTGATAGTGCTGAAGTAACTTCTTGGTGAGACGATGCAGAGCAGAGTTCCGAGGATGAGGCGTAGCTGTGGATAGAAGTCCTGGAGGGGAAAAAAAAAAAAAAGTGATCACTGTGAAGATGAAGACAAAAGACATGGTTAGGAGACTGCAGGTTGTCTGGGACACAGTGGCTCCTCATGAGATACAATGTTCAGCTGACCCCAGTCTGGGTAAATTCACAGTTAGCTACTGGGCTCTTTGAAGACACTTATTTAAAGGAAGCTGATGGCCTATGTGCCCTCACAGAGAAATGGAATTGTAAAGGTACATAAATCGATGTCACCTTCAAGAATACAAATCGTACCTACAATTCCATTTCATAGCAGTCATGCCTGGACAGAATCTTTAGTTTACTCCTTTTTTGTTTATTCTGCTGCCATGGTGAAAAGACCCATCTATAACCTCCAGCTTGGTTTGTGTATGAGAGTATATGTAGTATATGTACACATGTGTGCAGTTGCATGTACCCAGCTAGAGAGCATTGAATGTCCCATTCTGTCAATCTCTTGACTTATTTCCTTGAGATGGGTATGTAAGCTGCCACACCCAGCTTTCAGCTTTCGCTTGGCGCTGGGGATTCAAATTCAGGTCATGCTTGAGCAGCAAAGTGCTCTTACCTACTGAGCCATCTTCCCAAGCCCATTTTCTTTTTTGATTTCCCATGTGTAACAGACAATCCATTGAGCTGGAAGATCTGCATGGATTTCTATATAATGGAATTAATGAGATTCCAATTCCTGCTTTTCTCTTGAAAATTCTCTTTCCTCACACTGTCTGTCTTTAAGTAAAATGTACTTGTCAGAAAATGAGATCTTTGTTTGTGAAAAAAAATTCTTCCTGATTCCAGGAAACAACCATTGCTTCTGATCCAAGAATCTTGATTTGTTATAGGAGCCATGATTGGTGCTGAGGCAGGAGAGGCCAGGGGAAAGCAAGCGGAGAAAAAGGTACACTGGCGATTGGAAGTGACAGATTTGTGAAGCCTCTCTCCAAATTGCAAAAAGATATTTTGTTCACAAGCTTCGCCAGCCCTTGGGGAATTTGAAGGCTTTGCTAAGTCATTGGACTGCAGCAAATTGCACACCTCCTGACGCAGTGTGGGATGAAAGCTATCTGTGGGGTCCTGTGTGTGGATACCCTGGGCTCGAAATAGTTTCGATGGTTATTTTGATGAGCTGCTGAAGGTCTGAGGGATCCAACAGGAAACTGTAAATGAGATCACTTCTCCCTGTGCAACAATCCTGTTTGTACCCATTTCTTTATGAACAGTGTCATGTCACCTGTCACCACAGGCAGCCATTTCTATTATTTACCAGAGAGTCAGGGGGGACCAAAAATGATAATGGTGATGCTGGAGGTACCATCCCAGGCTGCTGGCAGGAGTGTAAGATTTGCTTTCATTACTATCAGAACTGGGAACTAATGAGCATTTTGACTCCCTGACTATTCACCCAAGATGCCTAGGATGGCGTCAGTGACTCAGGCATGCAGGACTAATGTGGGTGGCTTATATGGGACATTGTTCTTAGGGATTTTGTGAATTGTTATTGTCAAAGCGTGTGCTGTGAGTCCCTCCTGAGAACATTTCTCACTGGTGTACCCCAGGGAGGAGGAAGTTGGAAACTGCGTGCGAGGCTGCCCCAATGCTCCTCCTACAACTTCTCTTTGGGCAACTTTGTTTAGTCTCGCTTGGGAGCTCTCAATTCAAGACTCCCAGGCGGGGACATGTTGAAATGTGCATGACTCAACAATACAGGAAAGTGAAATGGAGGTAAAACATAATTCTGAGAAATAAAGGTGTGTTCCTTGTGCCCTCTACCCATAGCACTTCAAATCCTTGTCTGCTGTCTCTTCTGAGAAACAATCTGTAGGTCTCCTGTGGATAGACCCAGGCATTCTAGAATGTGTCAAAAGCATCAAGTAAGGAGAGAAAGTTCTGGAAGCTAGGACTAAGAAGAAGAGAGAAACAAGTCACAAAAAGAGAAAAATAATAAGCAAGTGGAAGTGGCTTAAATAAGCAAAAAGGAAAGCGTTCTTTGTTTAAGATGGGAAGAAATAATAAATTGGGTTTCTACTATGAATGCAAATTTGCCCAAGGAGAAAGAGCAATTACAGGAGAAAGATTAAGGATTTAACTGACCATTAATTAACAGTAAATAATGCCCCCTGAAAGCTAATGTGACATTCAGACAAGCGCTAAATGACTCACAGTTCAAGGATGTTTTCACAGACGCTGAAGGAAGCTATCGGGAGGCATGGGAAAGATGTCTTACCAATCCTACCTCCTTGGATGCTAATAATCAGCTTCCAATAATTTACTTGTACTGATTCTGGACCACAGAATGTGATAGGGACTGAGTTATGAAGTGCTTGAATAGACTTAAGAAGATAAAATAAGAAAGCTGCCGTGGTAGCACATGTCTGTAAATCCCAGCATTCCACAGGCTGAGGCAGGGGCTACATATCAAGTTCTAGGTCAATCCGAACTAAATGCTGACCCCCTGTCTCAAGAAAAATATTATTATTTTTTTAATTAACTTTTTTTAGTGTGTGTGTGTGTGTGTGTGTGTTTTACAAAGATGGCACAATTACTACAGATTCAGTGAGGTTAGAAGTGCTCAGGGCCATAGCTCACAAAGGAAGAGGCTGGAGCTGAAGCACAGCTGGTCTGCATCAGAGTCCTGTCTCTCTTCTGAATGACACTACACTGACCTAGCTGCCTAAGAATATTAGGACCAGCAGTGAGAACCATAAGAGGGAAAGGTGACACTCTGCCCTTGTATATTACTAAGTCCAGGCAGCCGGAGTTCTGTGTGTGTGCTTTGGGGTTGAAAATAGCTTATATTTGTGTTGCACCTTAAAATTTCACAGCCTGACCAAATAAAACTTAAGGGGCTGAGGATGTGGTTCCATTAGTAGAGTCCTGTCCTAGCATGCACAAAACCCCTGGGATTGATCTTCAGTGCCACATGAAAATCTCAGGACTTGAGAGGCGGAGGCAGGATTAGGAGGAGTTTAAGGCTAGCCTGGGCTACCTGAGACCCTGTCTCAAAAGGGAAAAAAAAAAAAAGCCTAAAGAATGAGTTGACCTGTGTGGGTCTCACAGCTAGTGAAAGTGGAGTTGAACTATTCTCATCCCTAGCACATTCCCAGCATGTAGGGAGCAGCTGTGTATTGGTGATGAAATCACTGTTCTGATCTTTACAAATCTATTAACTCAATAAACTTTCAAAGGGCAGATTTTTTTTTCTGCCACAGATATCCTCAGTGTGATTTGTGAGAAAGCACTGATAATTAGACATTATTAAAATGCTGTTCCTACCACACTAAAGACAGAAATCAAGCATAAATACAGAATATTGGAGAGAGATGCTGAGAAATTTTGTGTTTTCTTGCCTTCATTCTTCTGTTTATCTTAGCTTCATGTTGACAGTTATTTTCTACAAAGAGGTCCATTTGGCATTAATGAAATTTCCTCTATTTTATTCTTATAATTAAGATTAGTTTTATGCTTTAAGTTAAACATCCAGGATTTTTATTCTTTAGTGAGAAGTGGCTATTTTTCTTCTCTACTAAACAGAAAAAAATCATTTCCAGCTCTTTCTTTCTTTCTTTCTTTTTAAATCTCCTGCTTTCTAGCTACCAAATTCTTTACTTATCTCTATAATCGACTCATTCTTTTAAATTTTGAGAATTCAGATACAAGCTCTAGCAAAGCCCTGAGAAAGAAGGGTGTTTGGTGGGGGACAAAAACAAAAAAGAAAGTAAGATGTTAGGAAATACCAACATAGATAGAAATTTTCTCTGTTTCTCTTTTATTTTAACTAGAGTTGAGATTTATTAAAAGACATTTTGACAGATTGTAGCACAGTGTTTAAGAGAGAGGCACTCAGGGAAAGAGTGCTATGTGTCCGAGTGTGAGGATAGGCTTCTCAAAAGAGAGTTGACCATAAAGTCTCCATTTATGCACATTTACAAAAAAATAATAAATTGTAAGCCTGAGCACCCACCTTTAATCCCAGCACTTGAGCAAAAGTAAGTAGATCTCTGTGAGATCAACACCAGCTTGGTCTATCTACATAATGAGTTAATGAGCTCCAGGCCAGCCAGGACTACTTAGTAAGAACTTGTCTCAACAAAAACAAAATGAACAAACAAAACCTTCAATTGTTTCCTAACTAAAAATTTTCAGTTCAGTGGAGTTAATGGCACCATGGAAGTAATATTCTATACTTTTAAACATATTTCAATTTCTAAAGTATTTTAATAGAGACTATATACTCAAAACTTGCATGATTTTCTTCTACCTGTTTAGAGACACATTCACTACCCATATAGCTTTTGTAAAGCTGGAAGGAAAGTTTGTGATACCAAAATAATATACAAGACTTTGTGGCTGTGACAAATCCACACACTTTCCTTTGGACTAAGGCTTGTAATGAAGCCAAGGCTACTTTGAATAGTGAAAATACATATACATATACGATAGAAAATGTCCCCCAATGTAATGTAAATTGATGCAGAGAGCTAGATTTCTACAGAAGCAAAGATTTAAGAAACAATCAGTGTGTTGGAATGCATTTTCTCCTATGTAAAAAGCCCCACAGGTGAAGCTATACATGTGTGTGATTGCAGGGAGAGTGTCAGAAACAATTCCCTGGTCTCTGCATAGCTTCAAAGAACTACCACTTTACAGATTGTGAAGAGCATATAAACAGCACAGCTTATAAACAGACCTTCTTCAGCTTCTAAGAGCTAATACTCAGGGCCTAGCATGATCATTAACAGGACTTACCTATGGCAGCCAGCAGGAGGCAGGAGCACAGAAGAGCCATGGCTTTAGTCATAGTAAGTACCAGAGAAGAACACTGCAAACCTGCCTGCTGGGTGGACTGCCGCTCAGGTTCCCATCCCTCGGTTCCTCTCCACTCCTTCTCTATTTGCCGGTCTGTGGAAGCCTTGCTGGTGCTATTTTGTAAACATTCAATTGGATGAAGGCATAAAGGCAGCACACAAGGGTTTGGGGATTGATGCCATCATGAATTCCCCTCCCCCTGCCCCGGCTCCATTTGGCTCTGTCCTAGGATGATGGCCAACAGTTCCATCTCTTCAACAGGAGACAGTTAAGTGAATAATGCAATAGAAGAGGAGGCCCCGAGGAGAGGAAATTCCACACTAATATAATTTCCTTTATAGCCTTTACCTAAGGCAATGCTCTTGCTGACATTCAGGACACTAATTCCATTAATAATTGAGATCCAAATAGCTGTCTTAAATCAGACTTATGTGGTAACGTCTTCAGCATTTGAGAATAGTTATTGGGCTCTCGAGTTACATGCAGCTAATGGAAACCTGGTATTGTCTAATGAAGATCAACTGCAAACAAAGTGATGGGAAGAGTACTTTTTGTTTCTCCTAGCCCCTTTAATTAAGAGAAACATTGATTTTTGATAAATAGGAATGCTTTTTAAATTTTCACAGAGCACAATTTAGAAAGTAACTACCCAAGAGAAGATGGCTTCTAGGCTTATTGGCAAAGAGAACTATTCATGTTTAACATTATTCAATAAAAGATTTTTAATGTTTTTCTTTTATAAATATTACTTATTTGTCATTTATTTTTGTGGGGAGGGGGTGGGAAGCAGCATGGACAACTGCACGCTCCATGGCTGGTTTGTGGGGGGTCAGAGGACAACATTTAGAAGTTATTCCTCTCCTTCTACAATGTGGTCCTCAGAACTGAACTCAGGTTGTCAGGCTTGGCAGGGCAACTGCCTTTACCCACTGAGCCATCTCCTTGGCCCCAACATAAGATTTTCTTCACTGTTATGTTTTAATTCCTTCTTGTTCATTCTTAACTACATTAATTCATTGGTGGTATCATTTCCCCACCCCACCCCCACACAATCTTTTTTTTTCCCACATGGAGTCTTTTGTAGCCCAACATGACCTCAAACTCAGAATATGGCCAATGAAGACACGGAATACTACTGATCCTCCAGCTTTTACCTCCCAAGTATCCGGGAGGGAGAAAGGCATGGCCCACCATCCCCAGCACACTCCACACTCTTCACTACTGAGGTTAAGGCTGAATAATTCTAAAATATAAATTTCTCTTTCATGGATAAATTCTTAGATGCTCTAGGAACAGAAACCAAATTTCATACTGCTTCTGATATCTGCCTGCTTTTTATTATAAGTGGAATTCTAAAGGTAGACATTTGAGGTAAATTTTTACATAGCCAAATGAGATATGGAAGAGTTATATATTGAAGTCCTTTTCTTCTAAAAGCTCAGTCCCTTTGTTTATTCTCAGGGCTGGAGACATAGTTTAGCTAGTAAAGTGATTGCCTAACATGCACAAAGCCCTGGGCTCAATTCTCAACATTGAATAAACTAATTTCTGCCCTTTGGAGATGGAAACAGAAGGATTGGGAGTTTACTGTCATAGTGAGTTCAAGGCCATCCTACATGAGATACCATTTCAGAAGACCAATGAAGAAAAGGAAAGAAGGAAGGAAGGAAGGAAGGAAGGAAGGAAGGAAGGAAGGAAGGAAGGAAGGAAAGGAGGGAGGCAGGGAGTGTTTGGTTATGTAGATTAGATGGTACAATTTGGTCATGTGGATTTTCTGATTGAGTGTGCTGGGATTATGTAAAAGAATGTTCTTGGGGGCTCAGAAGATGACTTAGTGGATAATAGCACTCACTGTACAAACATGAGGCCCCAAGTTCAAATGCCTCCAACACCCGTATATAAAGCCTTCTGTGGACACATGCTTACCTGTAACCCCATCACAGAGGAAAGCAGAGACAAGAAAATTCCCTGGGCCTACTGCCACCAACTCAGCTCCAGGTTTGGTGAGAGACCCTGTCTCAAGTCAGACATGCTCTGACTTCCACGAAGCTGCACATAGTGTGCACATGCCACACACACATGCACACAAGTATACACGCATATACACTTTCACACAAATAACTGAATAAAAATTAAAATAATGTCTTTGTTGGGCGTGGTAGATAGCTTTAGTGTCAACTTGACACACTTGGGTTGAGGGAGCCTCAATTGGGGAATTGGCTCCATTGGATTGGCCTGTGGCCACATCTGTGGAGTATTGTCTTGATTTTTGAGCAGTGTGGGAGGGCCCAGCCCACAATGAGTGGTGCCACCCTGGGCAGGTTGTTGTGTACTGTATAAGAAGGCGGGCTGGGCAAGGGTCGGGGAGCAAGCTGATAAGCAGCATTCCTCCAAGGCCTGTGCTTCAGCTCCTGCCTCCAGGTTCCTGCCCTGAGTTCCTATGGTGGGCTCCCTCAGTGATGAACTGTAACCCAAGAGATGTGAGCTGAATGAACCCTTTCCTCCCCAAGTTGGAACTGGTCAGAGTATTTTGTCACAGCAATTGAAAGGAAACTAGAACATTAGGCTCTCATCACATTTCACACCTGTAATCCCAGAACCTGAGAGGAAGAAGCCAAAGGATCAGAAGTTCAAGGCCAACCTTGGCCACATAATGAGTGTCTGACTAGCCTGAATTATATGAGACCTTGTCTCAAAAATAAATAAATAAATAAATAAATAAAGCAAGCAAGCAGGCAGGCATGTAAGAAATTACCCCTGCTCCACTAAAAAAAACTGCCCTGTTATAATATCTATACAGTTATTATTCAAGGTATAGGTAATTGTTCTCAGAGTTGTGTGTGTGTGTGTGTGTGTGTGTGTGTGTGCAGGTGAGAGAGGAAAGTTCTTTCTATTGTCTTTCCAATTTCACTGGACATGTGAAAATACTTTAGAAGAAAAATAAATTTAAATGTAACCTGATGGAAAGAATATGCTACAAATCCATGGAAAGCTTTTTGCTTGTTTGGTTGGTTGATTTGGCTTTTTAAAAAATTGATTTTTTGAGAATTTCATGCAATGTTTTTTCATCATACACAACCCCCTCCCCTGTCTCCTCTCAGACCCACCCCAACCTCCTCCCACTTTGTGTCCTCTATTTTTTTAAAGCATGTTAAATTAAGTCCAATCTGTTCTCCAAAGGCTCTTGGGTGTGGGTCCATCCCTTGGAACTTGGTCAACCCACCCAGGGTCGTACCCCTAAAGAAAACCAACTCTCCTCTCCCAGCAACCATCAATTGCCAATAGTTCCTCAGCTAGAGCTGGGGCTTTATGCCCACCTCCCATATCAATGATGGGATTTCTGTCTGTCTTAGGCTTGTGCAGGTTTTGTACATGCTATCACAACCACTGTGTGTTCATATGTGCAACTGGCCTGGTGTGTCTGGAAAACACTGTGTCATTGTAGTTGTCTACAACCTCTGGCTCTTACAATCTTTTTGTACCCCACTTCTGTAATGATCCTTGAGCTTTGTGTCAGGGGAGGGTGATATGGATGACCCATTTAGGACTGAGCACTTTGAAGTCTCTTGTTCTCTCCATGCTGACCAGTTGTGGATCTCTGTGTTAATCATCATCTACTGCCAAAAGAAGTTTCACCGATAAGAACTGAGAGATGTACTACTCTCTTGTATAAAAAAAAAAAAGTCATGAGGAGTCAACTCTTTACCATGTCCATTTCACAGAATAATAATAGTACTCTCCCCTAGGGCCTTCCCCCAGTATAGCCACAGGTTTTTTACCCTAAGTACAGGGCCATCTAGTGGAATGGGCCATAAATCCAACCAGAAAGTGTGTAGTTACTCCTACAACATTCAGGCCACTATTGCACTATGGGCATCTCTTACCAAGCCAGTTGTTATTGTAGCTCACAAGGTTCACAGTTGGGTAAGATGATCACTTTTGACATCTGGTAGTGTGCATAGCACCTACCAGCACTAGAAAGGTAGCAGTAGGGATGAAACTTCCAGGTCAGTACCAGCTTGATTTCTCCATTTCTTATGATTCAAGTATGTAGTCTTCAGCAATAGGGTCTTACCATCAAGTTCTCAAGGGAAATCAAGAGTAACAGCAATAGCTACTAATGTTTGAGGGTCTATGGGATGCTCCTGGCCAACGACTCCAAGAGAGGGAGCCCGTTCCTGGTACTGGTGGTACTGGGCTTCCTATTTGCTAGCCTGTGGTGTCTGGTTGGGGCATTGCCCCCCCACCCCCCATTATACAATAACTCCATTTAAACTCCTTTTATATGTAGATGTTTTAGGAAGTTTCTACAGTAGTGGGTTTCCATGTGACTTTTGCAAAAAGCCTTTAATGTAGGTTATTTTTGTTATGTTTTTTGAGAAGTACCTATTTTAGACAGTAGCACTTTAAGAGATGAGCTCACTGAGGATTGATCTGGCTGTCAAAGTCCTAGAACCTTCTTCCAGTTCCATGAGTCCTCTGCTTCTTCTTCAAAAGGACTAGGACAATAGTATTAGTGGCGCTTTTCTGGGGAAGAGTGTGGAAACCTCCCTCTGTGCAGAGGTTTGAACTGAGATGGTAATCTGCATGTGATTGTTATCATGCATTGTAGTGAATCCTGACTCTAAGTCAGACCTGAGACACACCTCTTCTCTTTTTTCTTTGCACTCTCTCATATGCCCTTCTGTTACTGAGCAAGGCCATTGCTAATGATGTGTAATATAGGTACATTACAACCTTCATTAGCTAGTTTAACAACAGCTCGGTGCTGCTGGCCATAATGGCTTTTGGCTGCTGAATCCTGTCAGGATAGGGCAAGGTTTTGTATGAGTGGCTTGTCTTCAGTCACACTCTGGCCCAGGTCTCTTCTCTGTGTTCCTGTCCTACACAGGTTTTGTATGAGTGGCTTGTCTTCAGTCACTCTCTGGCCCAGGTCTCTTCTCTGTGTTCCTGTTCTACACAGGTTTATTTCACTTAGTCAATGCTTTTAGGTATCATCTCTCACACCAACCTTCAAGTTTTCATGAAAACTGTCTCCTCTCGCTCTCCTTAACCTCAACATGTCTCAGCCGGAGAGCTTTTTACTCCCATGTTATCTGTTTTTTCCCCTCACACTACATATTAGGAATGGTGAGTATAGGGTTGAACTGTATTAAAACCTTTGAAGCAAGTCAGCATTTTAAGATAAAAACTTGAGAGTCATGAAGGGCTATGCATTCATGTGTGTATGTATACATGTGTGTGTAGGTATGTGCACACATTTGTAGAGGCCAGAAGACAACCCTGAGGTGTAATTTCTTGGGTGCCATCCACTTTTCTTTCCACACTTCGGCCAGGCTGGCTGGCCACCCATCCAGCTACAAGGATCCATATCTCTGCTTCCCCAGCCCACTCTGGCCTGGAGCTCACTATGTAGACCAAACTGTCCTTGAACTCATAAACACCCTGCTGTGGTCTCCCGAGTGCTGGAATTACAGGCCCATACCACCATGTTCTTCTCAGGGGCCTCAAGTCATCACATCTGGGCAAAGAAAACAAAGACCTCATATGAGGTTGGATTCTGCCTTTCTCTGACTGTATGTAGCTCAGGCCAGGCTCATCATTAAGAGACCACCTAAAAGAATATTCATGTAGAAGCCCCTCTCCACAGCCCCAGGAGACCCCACATCATGCTCCTCTAATACTTCCAAGTAAGACATGGCACCTCTTACATTGACCAATGTCTTCTGGAAGAAGCAGGGGAGAAGGCTTATTATGCAAACATAATAAGGAAGTGTTTATTATGCAAACAGCAAATGAGTTATGTGTCCTTTAAGACTACTAAATAGTTTTTAATTACTGCTATATCAGTAAATCCCATAAATATGCAAATGCAATTAGTTCACAAAATAGGCCTTAAATATCTTTATTCCTCTCCAACAAAGTTCTTTGAAGTTAATCGCTAACTCTCTTTGTTTGGTCCCTTGGCGGTTGTGCTAAAATTGACAGGAATTTTGACAGATGTACATATTCAAGGAGAACCAAAGTTTCTGAGCACATCTGGTCAGACCGGAGTTGAAGAGCAGAAATGGACATTCTAGCTGAACACAAACTCCAGCATATTCCATGTGCAATTTCTTTTTTGTGTTACTGCTTTTTGCTGTTTTTGAGACATGATCTTACTCTGCAGGCCTTTAACTTATAGTGATGCTCCTGCCTCACCCTCCCTAGGATTACAGGCAGGTGCCACTGTGCCTGGCTGCTCATATATGATTCATTCATTTACTTATTTATGACAAGACCTCATGGAACTCTGGCTGGCCTGAGGATGATCTTGAACTGCTGATCTGTCCAACTCCATCTCCCAAATGCTGAGGTTATAGGTTATAAGATGTCCTCTAATATACCCAGTTTAGGTTTTGCTGGGCACTAAACTCAGGCCTTTGTGTATAATAGGCAAGTACTCTACCAACTGAGCTACATGCCCAACCCCCAATTTATAATTTTTACTATTCTGTGGCTTTGTCCTCTGAAATAAATATCAGCTCTAAATCCATACTCTATGATTAATATTCCTCGGGCCCAGGAAATTCTTTTAATAAATGCATTTTTTTTTTTTTTTTTTTTTTTTTGCGGCTCTCAGCCTCAGCCTTTAACGGCTGTGTGAGTCAGAGGCAGGCGGATCTTTGTGAGTTCAAGGCCAGCCTGGTCTACAGAGTGAGTTCCAGGACAGCTGGGGCTACAGGGAGACCTTGTCTCGAAAAAGACCAAAAATAAATAAATAAATAAATAAAGCACATTTTTTTTCTGATCATAAACAAATACATGAACTACTGCAGCCAGGCATGGTGGCTTGTGCCTGTAATAGCAGCACTTGAGAAGCCAGGGGCTTCCAAGGAGTTGAAGGCCAGCCTCAGTGTCCTGGTTTCATGTCTGTGGCTGGGCTAAAATATCTTGATCAAACTCAAACTTGAGCGAGGAAAGAGTTCGTTCAGTTTACAATTCCAGGTCACAGTCCCTTGCTGTGGGAAAGTCACAGAGGCAAGAGCTTGAGACAGCTCGTCTCACCACATCCACTACACCCATGCTGCCTGCTTGCTTTCTCACCACATCCACTACACCCATGCTGCCTGCTTGCTTTCTCCTGCCCTATATAGTTCAGGATCCCTTGCTAAGGAATGTGGCCACCCACAATGGGCTGTGTCTTCCTCCATCAATTAACCATTAAGACAATCCCACAGACAAGCCCACAGATCATCCTGATAAAGACAATGACTCAACTGAGACTCTTCCCAGGTGATTCTAAATTGTGGCAAGTTGACATTTAAAAATTAACCATCGCCGGGTGTGGTGGTGCACGCCTTTAATCCTAGCACTTGGGAGGCAGGGGCAGGCAGATCTTTGTGAGTTCAAGGCCAGCCTGGTCTACAGAGTGAGTTCCAGGATCTGGGGCTACAGGGAGACCCTGTCTTGAAAAGACCAAAAATAAATAAATAAATAAATAAATAAATAAATAAATAAATAAATAAAAATTAACCATCACATTGGGCTACATAATGAGATCGAGGCCATTCTAAATTTTTTTTATTAATTTTATTTATTTCTGTATGTGTATGAATGTACTGTCTGCATGCAAGTCTGTGCACCCGTGTCGTGCAATGCCGCGGAGGTCAGAAGAGGGTGTCGGATTCCCCTGAAACTGGAGTTCTCCTGGAATTGGAGTTACAGACGGTTCTTGGCCACCATGTGGGTGCTGGGGATCGAACCCGGGTCCTCTGCAAGAGCCATCAGCGCTCTTAACCGCTAGGCCATCTCTCCAGCCCCAGAGATCGAGGCCATTCTAAGCTACAGTGTGAGATCCTGTCCAAACAAATTAATAAATAAATATACAAATTAATGAAGCGAGTGTCATGGCTCTGAGCCTTAGAGGTTTGTGCATCCTGGATCCCTATAGAAGTCCCTGACCCTGGAATCAGACACACTTCTTTTTGCGTCTCAGCTCCATCCCTTGCCACATGCTCATGGCCTTTACTAAACTGCTTGCTGTCTCTAAGCCTGTTTTCCTATCTATAAAAAGAGTTTAATCATCATAGGGTTAGTTTTCTATGGCTGTGTACCAAATTATCACAAACCTAGTATCTTAAAACAGAACTGAGAACTCACTAACTAGCTCACAGCTCTGTAGGTCAGAAGTCCAGGCACAGTATGGATGGGTTCTCTGTTGAAAGCCCAAATCACGGTGCTTGTGTCCAACCCATCGCAATTCCGTGGCATCAGGCTGCTGAGTTAAACTTAGACATGGTGGGAGAATTTGCCATGTGGAGAGGAGCGAATACTCTGAGCATGACTCCCACCTGCTGCTTACTCACCACCTACTAGCAAACCACTAACACCCTAGTTCCAAGGGCCCCATCTCCCACTCCATTTCCACATTATTCTCATGTATTGCATTTGTCCACTTTCCATCTCACCTAGAATCCTATGTGCTCTAGTTTCATTTCTGTTGCTGTGATAAAATAACCTAATAAAAAGCACCTTAGGGGAGAAAGGGATTTGTTTCTGCTCACAGTTCCAGGTTACAGTCCATCACTGCAGAAAAGTCGAGACAAGAAATTCAACAGCTAGCCCTATCACCCCACAAGTCAAGAGCCCAGACAAATGAATACATGTATGCCCACTTGCTTTCTTGTGCTCACCTCTATTTCTCTGTAAGAAATGTGTATCTGTGGGGAATTGTCTTCCTGCAGTTCATGGATCTAGGAAGACCCAGCCTACTTTAGGTGCACATTACCCTAGGTACACAGGCCAACCCAATGTAGACCATCTCTCAGAGAGACTCTCTTCCCCAGGTTGTATCAAGTTGGCAATTAAAGATAAGCTGGGGCTAGAGAGATGGCTCAGCGCTTAAGTGCACCGACTGCTCTTGCAGAGGACCCGGGTTCGATTCCTAGCACCCACATAGCAGCAAAGAACTGTCTTTAACTCCAGTTCCAGGGGAATCCAATGCCCTCTTCTGACCTCCTCGGCATTGCACGACATGGGTGCCCCAATCTACATGCAGACAGTACACTCATTCACATAAAAATAAATAATTTAGCCGGACATGGTGGCCCACGCCTTTAATCCTAGCACTCGGGAGGCAGAGGCAGGCGGATCTTTGGTCTCACTCTGGTCTACAGAGTGAGTTCCAGGACAGCTGGGATTACAGGGAGACCCTGTCTTGAAAAGACCAAAATAAATAAATTAATTAATTAAAAAGATAAAGGTAAGGTAATCACTGTATGATAGATACTGTAAAGGAAGAGCACTGTGGCCTTGTTTGTCTCTGTGTCTCTAGCACAAAGCTAGTTAATGCTTATTAAATAGTTCCATAAAGGAAGGGAGAGCAGGAAAGAAGGAAGGGGAAACAAATGAACAGAAACGAATTTTGTCTTGTACAAAAAAGAACATTCTCAGAGGGACCCAAGATGATATCCTTCTGCAACCATCTCATGAAACGCTAGTGAGAACGGTGGCTGGATTCAGAGCCAGGTTGCTACTCTTTGGGTGGCTCCAGTGAGTGAGCAGGGTGAAGGGTAAGCACCAGGCACATGTGCAGTGGATCCTGCGTCTCTTGGATGCTCTGTGGGATGCTGCCCACAGTTCAAGGATCTTGCAAGTCTCTGGGAAAAAGAAAATCTCTCCAAACCAAAGAAGATGGCGCACAGAAGGAACTGAGCCAAGTGTGGTGGTGCTCATCTTTAAACCCACATGCTCGGGAAGGTGAGGCAGAAGGGTTGCCTTGAGCTGGAGGCCAAACTGGGCTACATGGAAGGGCCCTGTCTCAAAAAAGAAGCGGTGGAGGGCTCTGGGGAGATGGTTCAAGTAAAGTGCTCTCTGTCCAAGGACGAGGGCCTGAGCTCACTCCTTAGAACCCACTGCATTCCCATAATCCTACCCTGGAGAGGCAGAGGATCCCTGAGGCTTACTGGCTAGCCAGAACAGCCAAACCAGTGAGCTACACATTCAGTAACAGACTATCTCAAAAAATGAGTAAAGTGATAGAGGGAGATGTCCAATGTTGTCCTCTGGCTCCAGAGCCCTCCCAAATACAAATGCATGGACACACACACACACACACACACGAAAATGAGCATAGAAATTTGCTGTATCTCCATGTGCTCCCAATTATATCAGCTCCAGTAAACTGATGAGATTACAGTGCCCAGCAGACAGTCTTAGTGAGCTGGGCTATTCAGGCTTTCTGCTCAGACTGTGGGGCTATGAAGTCTTTACCAGCACCAGGAATCTCTCCTTATTTGTGACTGACTATGGGGCCTTGAGTTTTCCATTTAGGCTCACTTAGGAGTTTTCTGTAGAGAGGCAGGACTACAGTTAATCCCTGAAGCCTGAAACAAGATATTCTGGTTGGGTCTTGATTTCTATTTCTGGCTATTTCCATGGACTTAAGATGGGACAAGGTTTTAATCTTTAGAACTTTTGTTATTGTTATTCCTAATGGTGTTTTTTATTTATTTTTCCCTCTGTGTGTGTGTGAGTGTGTGTGTATGTTATACATGAGAGCATGTGCAGGAGGACACTAGGGAAGGATGTCTGGTGCCCTGAGTTATCAGTCTCTGCTTTATTCCCTTGAGATAGGGTCTCTTGCTGAATCTGTAGCCCTCAGTTTTTCTGCTAGGTAGCTGGCCAGTAAGCCCTAGTAATCCTCCTGTCTCCCTTTCTCACTTCCCAGCACTCCCCACACACAGAACTGGGGTTACAGGCTGGTGTGCCCACAACTGGCTTCTGGGTGCTAAGGATCCAAATTCAGGTCCTCATTTTTGTGCAGCAAATGCTCTTACCCATTGAGCCATCTTCCCAGCCCTATTTTTCAAGTTTCATATTAGAATATATTAATTATACATGATAACTGTTTCAGTATGACATTTTCTTATGTAATTTATTTTATTTTTTTATGTGTATGAGTGTACTGTCTGCATGTAGGTTGGTACATGCCTGTCCTGCAATGCCGTGGAGGTTTAACTCCTGGAACTGCAGTTAAAGATAGTTCTTAGCCACCATGTGGGTGCTGGGAATCGAACCCAGGTCCTCTGTAAGAACAGTCGGTGCTCTTAACCTCTGAGCCATCTCCCTAGCCCCCATTATGACATTTTCATACATGTATATAATACATTTTGATCACACTCATCCCCCTCTGCCCTCTCCTGTTTCCCTCCCACATTTGTTGATTCCCTTTTGTGGATTTTTTTTTTCTTTTCTTTTCTTTTTTTATTTTGGTCTTTTCGAGTCAGGGTCTCCCTATAGCCCCAGCTGTCCTGGAACTCACTCTGTAGACCAGGCTGGCCTTGAACTCACAAAGATCCACCTGCCTCCGCCTCCCAAGTGCTAGGATTAAAGGCGTGTGCCACCACGCCCGGCTTGTGGATTTTTTTTTTTTTCGTCTTCTTTTAAATGTTATATGGGTGTTTTGCCTGCATGTATGTAAGTGTAGCCATGTTATGCAATGCCTGCAGAGGCCAGAAAATGACATCAGATCCCCTGGAACTGGAGTTATGGACAGTTGTTAGCCACTGTGCAGGTGCTGGGAACCAAACCTTGGTCTGCTGCAGGAGCAGCTAGTCCTCTTAACTGCTGAGCCATCTCCCCAGCTCCTTGTTTTTGAGACAAGATCTCACTCTGTAGCCCAGGTCTAGAATGGCCTGGAACTTACTGTATAGTAAGTCAGGCTAGCCTCAAACTCACAGGCATTCTCCTGCCTCAGCCTCCTAGTGCAGTGATCACAAGTATGAGCTACCACAGTCAGTGTAGAGCCTGTTTTGTTTGTTCATTCATTCTCTCACTATGTGAGGAATGGTGCTAGACATCAGAGATAAAATTTTTTTTAATTTTATTTATTTTTGTATGTGTATGAATGTACTGTCTGCATGTAGGTTTGTGCACCCGTGTCGTGCAATGCCGCGGAGGTCAGAAGAGGGTGACGGATTCCCCTGGAACTGGAGTTCTCCTGGAATTGGAGTTACAGAAGGTTCTTAGCCGCCATGTGGGTGCTGGGTATCGAACCCAGGTCCTCTGCAAGAGCAGTCAGTGCTCTTAACCGCTAGGCTATCTCTCCAGCCCAGAGGTAAAATTTTAAGAAAGCTCAAGGGACCTGGGATGGAGGCCACAAAATACACGAAAAGAATGTCAAAAGATGGTTGAATTAGAAAAAGTGGCAGTAGATAAAAGAGCCAGACTGGAGGTGTAAAGAAGGGGAACCTTCACTCAAGTGGCCTTCAGAGCCCCGTGTGGTGGCACATCAGTAACCTCAGCCCCTGGGAGACAGATGCAGGAAGATCACTGCAAGTTTGAAACTAGTTTGGTCTGTAAGTTCCAGATCAGCTTGGGCTACATAGGGAGTATGAGCAGACATCCTATGACCGGGTAGAGTGGGGAAAGGCTGGAGATGTGGCTCAACTGTAGAGTGCTTCCTTAGCATGCATGAAGTCCTGGGCTCCATCCATCCCTAGCCTTGCCTAAACTGGGCATGGTGGCTCACACCTATGATCCTAGCATGCGGGGTAAGAGACAGGAAGCTTAGGAGATCAAGGCCATCCCTGGGTACATAGCGAGTTAGAGGACAGGGTGAGCTCTATGAGACTTTCTTGTTAGTTTTGTTGTTGTTTTGCTTTGTTTTATTTAAAAGTAGCCTTTGTTCAGATAGAACAGCACTCGAAGAAGGGCAATAAGACGAGACATGGTACCTTCCTGGAAGTCACAAGCACATTGTAAAATTGTGGTCAGATAACTCCGGAGTCTCATGAGTTAAATAGATTTACAAATTCATGATAAGAAGTGCTAAAGAGACTTAAAATAGGAAAGAGAAATATTGTATAAGTCTGTATAAGTGCCGTGATTATAAAGCTGTCTCCAAATGGCCTGTAGCAATTATTCTAAAAGGCACAACAGCTGTATTTGTCCCCTCACTGCCATTGCTGAAATTTACACTGTCATTGCTCCAGGAGGACGGCTTGGCACTAATGATAGGCTGGCTGACTATGGCTGGAGTGTGACAGACCTCTAGTTAGGGCCTTTAAAGACTGAACAGAAGGCTGAAAAACCCCAAGGCTCACAAAGGCCAGTCTGCCGCTGTGAGTGTAGCCAGAGCGCCACCTTGTGGCAGATCTTTAGCTAACTTTAGAAAATTCTGTGCAGCCTGACAACTACAACCAGACTGTTTCAAATTGCAATTATTCATTTGGCTTTTTGAGACAAGGTCTTGCTGTGCAGCCCTAGGTGGCCTTGAATTTGAAATCCTTTATGCCTCTGCCTCTCCAATGCTGGGATTACAGGTGTGCATCAGTAAATTTTGTTTGTTTATTGAAACAGGGTCTCCTGTAGCCCAAGCAACCTCAGTAAGGGAGGGTGATCTTGAAGTGCTGGCGTTCCTACATGAACTTTCTCAGGCTGGAATGAAAGGTATTACCACACTACACTCAGCATTAAATTCTCTCAATTTTTTATTACATGTTCGCATAAGTCTGTCCTTCCTTGATGTGGGTTCTGGGGAGTCAAACTCCAGCTGGCAGTTTGAACAGCAGTTGCCTTTATTGGTTGAGCTAGCTCATTGGCCCTAAACTTTATCATATAATTTATATAGTGTATTTTTAAATTATTTGGAAGCCATGCCATTCTCCCTTTATGTCATCACTCTTCCTTTGTTCTTAAGAAAGAACCACACCTACCTGTCCGTTCTTGGCTCTCAGCTTACAATGAGTACACCCCTCTCCCAACCACCCCACCTCTTCTCTCCTGCTCTTTCAAACCTTCACTCCCAAGGAACCTCCCAATCTTCTTAAAGTGACTCCTGGGTTTTTTTTAAGATTTATTTTTTATTTTATGTACATGAGCATTTTGCCTGAATGTATGTAAGTGCCTGGTGCCCATGAAGGCCAGAAAAGATCCTTGTGTCATGTGGGTAGTGGGAACTGAACCTGGGTCCTCTGCAAGAGCAGCCAGTGCTCTTAACCACTGAGCCATCTCTCTGGCCCCAAAGTGACTTCTTAAGAATAGGAATTCCTAATGGGACCAACAAAGTCTTAGATTTCCCACCCCTGAAAAGTTGTAAAACAGAGCTGGATGTGAGTACAAGCCTAAACTCTGGAGGCTGAGATAGGTGGCTTGCCAAGACTTTGAGGCCATCATAAGGTACACAGCAAGACTCTGCGTCAAAACAAACAAAAGTTGTAAACCAGTATTATTTTAAAATATATTAAATTTTAGCATGGATTTAAGAGATAAGATTCTATAAGGCTGATGCTTGTCTTGGGGACTCTCTGCCATCAGGATCTACGTACAATGATTTATTTTATTTGCACTCTGAACAGAAACGAAAGAGGTAGTTTTAGCCTAAATACACAAGGGGAGCTGACAGTGGACACTGCATGTGGTGACGTGGCTTGCAGGCTGTCACTCACGCTGTCAGCTAGCTTAAGGGATCTCTGTGGACATGGGTACAGGAAGGAGTGAACTCCTGCATGTTCTCTACTCTTTTCCCAGGCAAACAAACTTTAATAAACCAACAGAATTTGCAGCAAAAGGAAAAGCACAAGGAAGCCCAGAGGGAACATAGAGACAGAATCAGGCAGATCCTCGGGGACCACAAAGGTTTCTACTGCAGAGAAGGCCAAGACATGTGGGAGGCACGAAGTTTCTTATTCTTCTGAAGACAAACTTGCTCTGTAGTCAAGGATAGCCTTGAACATTTGTGATCCTCCTGGCTCTACCTCCAGCTTGCTGGGATGATACATGTATGCCACATGCCTGGTTTACATGGTGCTAGGATTCCCGCCTGCTAGGCAAGCACTATTCCAGCTGAGCTTCATTCCCAGCCCCCTGGAGACAGTTAAGGAACCCCAATGATTAACTTTTTCAGAGGCCAATCATGCAGAAATATAATGAACTATTTTGAAAGTAATATCATCCCTAGTAAAGGAAACTCTTCTCTCTCCCTTAATACCTTCCACGCTGATTGTGCTGTAAAGTTAACCAAGGGTAAATGGTTCGTAACTTAACCACAACCTTTTTTTTTTTTTTTGAGACAGGATCTTGCTGTGTAGTTCAGGCTGGCCTCAAACTCAAAATAGTCTCCTGCCTCATCTTCTTGGGTACAGATACTACAGATACTACACACTAGCTCTTTTTTTTTTTTTTGGTCTTTTTGAGACAGGTCTTCCTGTAGCCCCAGCTGTCCTGGAACTAGCTCTGTAGACCAGGCTGGCCTTGAACTCACAAAGATCCACCTGCCTCTGCCTCCCAAGTGCTAGGACTAAAGACGTGCACCACCACGCCCGGCCAACACACTAGCTCTCTTGACTACATCATTTACAAACAAAATATTAAATGGGGGGGGCAGTGATAGAACATGCCTGTGATCCCAGAAAGAAAATCAGATCACCTTCTGCTAGATACAGAGTTTGAGGCCAGCCTACATAACAAACAACATATATCTATATATATATATATATATATATATATGAATATACTGACAGTAGAATTGTCTGGGTACTTAAAAATGGTTGGTTTGGTTTGTCGATTGGTTGGTTGGTTTCTTGGTTTGTTTGTCTTGAGACAAGTTCTGCATATGTAGCCCTGCCTGGCCTAGAATTGACCATGTAGACCAGACTGGCCTCAAACTCAGAGACCCACCTGATGAACTCCCTGGTTCTGAGATTAAAGATATGGACTACCACACCTGCCCAGAAATGTTTTTTAATGACCTCTTGGGCTGAGGACATGGCTCGGCAAAGTGTTTGCTGCACAAGCATGGGAATATGAATTCCACTCCCAGAATGCACATAAAGCCACTGGGGCGATCCCGATGATGATGCGAAGATAGAAAGATCTCGAGTTCACTGACCAGCTAGTCTAGCCGGTCAGGACTCCAGGTCCAGGGGTAGACCCTGTCTATAAAAAAGAAAAAGAAAAAAGTGAAGAGTGACCTGAATTTGACCTCTGGCCTACACATACACACATACACAGAGATACACACACGCATGCACACACACACACACACACACACACACACACACACACACACACACTGACCTGGAGTCACCTTGACTATTTCTGATGTCATGAGATATGGTAGGGACCAGCCATGGGCATGTGTTTGAAACTCCACAGTGACTGTCATGTGCAGCTAGATCTGAAAACCACAAGCTCAGAGCAAAGCAGAGGCTCACTTGTGGATGGAATGAATTTCCATTCAATTATTAAATTCCACTTTGATGCTTGTAAAAGGACCCTTTGGGGATGCCTGCCCTGTCTGCATTGTCCTTCTGGGAAGATTGCCTCTTCTCTAGTTCTGGCAACCATGTGTATATTTTATCCCATCCTCTTGGGCCAAAGCCAATAGCAGAAGCAGGACTGTTCTCAAATCGTGTCATGAGAGTCAGTAACTAACTAACCAGTTGAGCTGCTGTAGCTGGAAATAAGAGACAAGGGCTGTCTTGATGACAATTTCCACTGTATCCCCATAGACACAAAGAAGCGCTGCTATAAACAAAAAGAAAACTGGACCAAGAACCTGTGACTAGACAGGTCATAGGTCATAGGAAGAACCTACTACTATCATTCTGCCAAATAGACAGTATTAAACTGACTCCTAATGACTTATTGCTATCCCCAGAAACTTCTTGTAGCAGATGGTGATTAACACAGAGATCCACAACTGGTTAACATGCAGAGACTAAGTGGCAAGCCCTAAGTGGGACACCTGTATCACATCCTCTCCCACTAAGACTCAGGGATCATTGTGGAGGAGGGACTGGAAAGAGTGTAAGATCCAGAGGTAGCAGATGGACACTAGGAGACCGTGCCATCCATACTCTAGTTGGACATCCATACGCTACAAGGTAGTTGCACATATGAGCTCACCTTTGTGGCAGCGTGCACAGGAGCTGTGCCAACCCAAGCCAGACAAAACCCAGCAGGGAGAGGGGAGGTGGGCAGAAAGTCCCAACCATGCCTGGAGACCTACTGGTAAGTGATGCTACTGGGAGTGGGAGAGTCCGTTTTCCTTACTTGTGTGTCACCTGGTAGGTTGACCAGACTCTAAGGGATAGACCCACACCCAAGAGAATTTGAAAATCTGGATTAAATTCAATTGTTATTTTATTTTATTTTCATAGGAATTTTTTCTCTTTTTTATTTGATTTTTTAACAATAAGTAATAAGTAATGAATACAAGCATCCTTCATGTAAAACCAATTTGCAAGCAGCTATGCCCAAACCCACACAGCCCAAGGCTCCCACCATCCAGCTGGAGGGGCTTGTATGTACAATCAAGTTGATCAAATAAGTGTCTAGTCTATATTGCTGTAGTTTCACAATTCACCCCAATCGCAGCCCTTACATTCTACCATGCCCCCTCTTCCACAGATTGTTCTCTAGGCTTTAGGAAAGGGGCACAAATGGGTGAGAAGCAAAACAGTCTACTTTCTCTGGAGATGTTGTTTTGGACTCTGATCAGTTCAGGCTGTTTCCTTTCATGGGTTGGCAGTTTACCCAGGAATAACCTTTCAATCCTACTAATGAAGCACATGCAATTAGATATACAGGCATTTAAACAGTACTAATTATTATGGTAGGTTATGTTGGTATAGACACAGATGTTTGGATGGTATGCTAATCCATGAACTATAGCTTTTCTGTAAAAGATGACAAGGTCTTACTGTGGCTTATAACACCTCCTAACCACTAGAAGATGTAAGCTTGTGGCATCAGCCATGAATTATTCCTCCAAGGAAGAGAGCTACTAGCCAATTATATTTGGAATGTACAGACATATGGCTGCCACTGCTGCACAATATTTCCAGGCAGGTGAGGTGTAGCTGATGCTGATGGAGAAGTATTGCTTGACTCAAGGAGACCAATATTTGCTTTATTGATTTAGTGGCCTTTAGAAACACTCTCTGGCATTCCAGAGACCAACTGTATACTTACAAGTGTGGTCTCAATACATCTTTCCCATGCTTACACCAGGTCTTTGACAGCAGGGCCTTACTGCCTCTCTTCTTGCAGGTATCCCAGTTTATAGGCAAGAAGCCTTTACCTTCTGGGGGGGCTTGGATCCCCTGGCCAGCATCTCCTTGGCAGAATAATCCATTGCTGATATCAGAGCTCTCCTGTATTAATATATTTTGCTTAATTGCACAGCTTATAAAGACTTTAGTATTATATTTGGCTCTGAATAGAGAATAATCCTTTCACAGTTCCTATGTCTATTAATCAATTAAAGAAAGCAGTTATACCAGTTTTATAAGAGATTGCCTCTATAACAGTCAGCTCTAATTTACAGTTAGGGAATGACTTCATTACCATCATGTTTTCCTTTGTTCTATGAAAAGGAGGTAAGAAAGTCTCTCATATTAAAACATTGCAGCACCTGGAAAGTAAAGTTCATTAGGACTCATTATAAACAGTTGTTACAAATAGGATCCACAGAGATGTTTGGTGCCTGTAGCAGTCTGAGGCTTTTCTTCCTTTTAATGTTTAGATGGGCCAACTTCTCTGCTGGTATTTCTTGGTATATCGTGCAAAATGCAAAGTTGTACCTTTTCTTTCTCAGCCATTAAGTTGGTGACACTTTGACCTGTGGGAACATGCAAATCTTTTCCCATAGTTAGTTTTAAGATTTGAATTGAAAAATTTGACAAAGGTTTAATATATAACTGTATCCCCCCCTTTTGTATTTTAGGTTTTTATTTTTTGACCCATGAATCTCAAAAAGGCAGTTGTAGTACACACACCTATAGGAAGGAATCAAGGTGTAAATTTTCATTAAATTTACCCAAGCTGTTTATCATTGACTGTATGTTGTTAATTTGGGAAGCAAACTTAATTCCTTAAGTTAAATTAGCCTACAGATAAAAGAAAATGTTACAAGATGATACTGTACAACACAAAAATTATAGAGAACATTTGTATACATTAATCCCAAAGTTGTTGTTATACAAATTTTAAGTAAAACAAATGTGGACAGCAATTTGTATTTCCAATTAGCTTAAATGTATTACCATTTTTATTAAAACCTTTTAACCAATGTTGTTTAATATAGACATTTTTACTTTTACTAAGTCCTAAAATACCATTTAATATGTAGACAAAGTTTGGGCAAATTTGGATACCTGTTAAACTCACATCGATTAAATATACATTAATTGAATATAGACCCGTGTCCTCCTCCCAACCCTCTCAGCCCACCAGATTCACCATTTCAGTCAGTTCTTTGATGCAGTCCTTTCTGTTGTTGGTGGTATTGTTGTTCTTTCCAATATGCATCCCTCCCCACAAGAAATATTTACAACTGGGTTATTGGCGCTAGCATCCACAGATGATGGATATCATTCATCATTTGTTTTTTCTGGGACTGTGTTACTTCACTTAATATAACATCTTCTAGTTCCATCCATTTACCTGAAAAGTTCATGATGTTGTCTTTTTTTACTGCTGCATAGAACTCCATTGTGTAGATGTACCACATTTTCTCTATCCACTCATCAGTTGAGGGGCAGGAATTTTTTTTTAAAGACAAACAGTAGCAGAGGACATGAAGTCAGATAGGGGATGAAAGTAGGGTAAAGGTAGGGAGATAGGGCCAGAGAGAGGAGAAGATGTTCAAATATGATCAAAATTTATTGTATGAAATTCTCAATCAATAAAAATATTAGAAGAGGTCGGGGTCTCCAGCTGGGCCAGCCAGAGCACAGGCAGGCTAAAGCCACAGGGGCCCAGCACATCAGCCAGGTAGATTATTCACAGGGTGTGTGCAGCTGTTCCACCAGAGTTACCCAGCCAGCCAGAACACAGGTGGGCCTGTAGCTGCACGGGGGACTTGGGTGCATAGAGGTCAGAGTACCAGGGGGGACTCAGGTGCATAGAGGCAGAGGGTAACAATGACCACCCAGAGAGACATCAAGGATGAGCAGCTGCATGTAGCCCCAAAGGGATCCTGATGATGCTCCAGAAACTGGCCTCAGTGCTTCTTCTTCTTCTTCTTCTTCTTCTTCTTCTTCTTCTTCTTCTTCTTCTTCTTCTTCTTCTTCTTCTTCTTCTTCTTCTTCTTCTTCTTCTGTCGCTTTGAGACAGGGTCTCCCTTTAGTCTTAGCTGGTCTGGAGCTCACTCTGTAGACCAGCCTGGCCTTGAACTCACAGAGAGCCACCTGCCTCTGCCTCCTGAGTGCTGGGATTAAAGGCATGCACTACCATGCCCAGCATGCTAGGTGGGTGCTGGGAACTGAACCTGGGTCCTCTGCAAGAGCGGCCAGTGCTCTTAACCTCTGAGCCATTTCTCCAGACTCTCTCCGTGCTTCTGTGCCCAGTCAAATGTCTGTGCTGTTGCTCTGTGACCTCCAAATAAGCAACAACAAAATTACCTTCTCCTTAAATTTCACTTAGAGCTATGTGCGCAGATTTTGGTTAGTTGCAACTGAAAAACCTGTGATAAAACTGGGCTAAGAGAACTATTACATTTACCTCTAAATGGTTCTCTTTTATTTCATCCAGGTTTGATGTTGCTTTATTTGTTTGACTTTGCTTACATTTTTTAATGTATTTGGCATGGGGAGCATGCGTGCTGCAGCGGCTCACCTGTGAAGGTCAGGGGACGACTGGCTGGAGTTGGTTCTCTCCTTCCAGTATGTTGGCTTCAGGAATCAGACTCAGGTTGTCAGGCTTGGTGGCATTTGCTCCTTACTCACTGAGTCATCTCATTTGCCCTATTTATGTTTTAATGTTATTTATAAAAGAAAATACTTTGATCTTCAAATTGTAACTATTATTTAGAAATGAAATTTATATTATATGTTTACTTTGTGACTTCCTGATACATTTATATATTGATTTTGATAGTTATTGTGTAGATTCTAAATTATTTCTTTCTTACTTTTTTTTCTTAGACAAAGTTTCACATAGCCCGGGCTAGCCTAGAACTGACTAAGAAGCTAAGGATGACCTTGAACTCTTAATCCTCCTGCATCAGCCTTATAGGCATATGTACCACTATGCCTGGATTTTCCTTAGTTTTCCACATATACAGTCAGGCCATCTATAAATAAAACAAATTTATTTATCACTTTTCTCCCTATATGCATATTAAAAGTAGTGACAGCAAATATCCTTGCCTTTTCCCAATCTTTGAGGAAAAGTATTTCAATATTTCATCAACATAATGTTAAAGGGGCTAGAGACATAGCTCAGTAGAGGACCTGGGTTTGATTCCCAACACCCATATGGCAGCTACCAACCATGTGAAACTCCAGTTCCAGGTGATCTGGACCCCTCTTCGGATCTCATGGTGCACTTACATTGATGCAGGCAATACACTCATCCACATAAAATAAAAACAATAAATAAAACAATTTTAAATGATGTCGATATTAGCTATCACTTTTTTATAGATGCCCTTTAATTTTAATTTTTTTTCTCTTTTTGAGACGGGGTCCCCCTGTAGTCCCAGTTGGCCTGGAACTTGCTATGTAGACCAGGCTGACCTTGAACTCACAGAGATCCTCCTGACTCTGTCTCCTGAGTCCTGGGATTAAAGGCCAGCATCACCACGCCTGGCTAATTTTAATGTTTGTTTGTTTGTTTATTTGTTTGTTTGTTTGTTTGTTACAGCGTCTATCCCAAGCTGAATTTGAACTCTGTGGTCCTTATTCTTCAGCCTCCCAAACACTAGGATTACAGGGGTGAAACACCATGCCTAACTGCATTTGGTCCTTGTCCCAGACAATGCGCTGTATGCATCTTTCCTTACCTGATTTATATCTTTATATTTTAGATGTAATAAAATATAACCATGGGGCTGGAGAGATGCTCAGCTGTTGAGTACTTGCTGTTTTTCCAGAGGACCAAAGTTTGCTTCTCAATACCCACATAAATAAAACATGACAAAAAAAAATCTTTAAAAAGGCATACATCATGAACCTAACTTCCATGGATGATTTTTATGTGACTCTATGCTAATTACAGAAACTGAGAGTGAGTTGGAGAATCTTGAAACTTGCAATGAGTATCAAAGTGGGAAGCAAAGATGAAAAACAACACACACAAAGTAAAAGAAAATAAATAGAGGGGCTGGAGAGATGGCCCAGTGGTTAAGGGCACTGGATACTCTTGCAGAGGTCCCAGGTTCAGTTCCCAGCACCCATGTGGTAGCTAACAACTATCTGTAACTCCAGTGCCAGGGGATCCGATGCCCTATTCTGGCCTCTGTACTTACATACATATATGCAAAACAGTCATATACATAAAATAAAAATAATAAATAATATTATTTAAAATAAACAAGAAGTAAAGATGTTTTCAGCTGGACATAGTGAAGTTGCACTGACAGTAATCCCAGCACTTGGAACGTAGAAGCAGGAGGAGCAGGAATTCAAGGTCAGCCTCTCCCACAGATCAGTTAAGGCTAGCTTGGGTGACATACGACTATATCTCAAAAAATAAACAGAAGGGAATGGAAAGGTGGCTCCGCAGTTAAAAGTGCTTACTGCCTAACCAAGAGGACTGGAATGTGGATCCTAGCACCTATCTCTGCTAGCTCACAAATGCCTGTGACCCCAATTCTAAGGAATCAACATCCTCTTCTGGACCCCATGGGCATTCACAAAAATATGTGCATATACTATCACATAGAAACACAGACACATAGACACACATGCATACACACAAATAAAAAATAAAATAAAATAATATTTTAAAAAATTCATCTAAAATCTAGCATAGACATGGTTAAGTAGGTAAGAAACCCCAAGCCAACCTAAGGAAATTTTGGCGACCATTGACCACTGGAAGCAAGGGAGACAGTCTCTTCCAAGGATGGAACTCTAAGTAGGTTAACCAGTCTCTGGTGAATGGACCCAAACTGAAGGACATTTGGGGACACAAATTGGATTCTATAGGCCTTACTATAAATATAAATTATAAATATAAATATATTTTTATATATTAGAGTATATTAAATTGGGTAGAGGGCAATAGGGGAGCTGAGGGGTGGAGAGGGGATCTAACTACTGTCAAATTATATTGTATGAAAGTCACAAAAGTTCAATTAAAAATGCTTAAAAATGAGCTGGAGAGATGGCCTAGCAGTTAAGAGCACTGACTGCTCTTGCAGAGGACCCGGGTTCAATCCCCAGCACCCACATGGTGGCTAAGATCCGTCTTTAACTCCAGTTCCAGAGGAATCCGATACCCTCTTCTAAACTCCGCGGCCTTGCACGACACGGGTACACAAACCTACATGCAGACAGTACATTCATACACATACAAAAATAAATAAAATTAAAAAAAATTTTTAAAAATATGTTTCAAAGGCTGGAGAGATGGCTCAGTGGTTTAGAGTAATTTACTCTTGCAGGTGACCTGGGTTCTATTACCAGCACATATGGTGGCTACCAACCATCTATAACTCCAGTTCTAGGGAATCTGATATCTCTTCTCACTTCTGCAGATATTTTACTATATGGGTGTACTTACATACATGCAGGCATAACACTCATACACATAAAAATAAGTAAATAAAAAAGTTAAATGTGTCTCAGAAAAATAAATAAAAGAGAAAAAGCAAAAAGGGCTAGAGAAATGGCTCAGCACTTAAGAGTACTTGCTGCTTTTGTGAGAACTGGGGTTCAGTAATTGCAGTTCCAGGGGGTCCAATGCTCTCTTCTGCCCAGGCATGCATGTCATACAGATATGTACATTAAAGAAAAAAATGTATACACATAAATAAACCTTAAAATGTGTCTTGGGAAAACAAAATATAAAATAATTTCTTTATCCTTTATTTATGGCTGGGGTGTACCTCAGTGGCAGAGTGATCACTTTGCCTTCCATTTGCAAGGCCCCAAGTTCATCCTTAACACTACAAACAAAACAAAACAAAACAATGTGTCTTGTTCCCATGACACCCCTGATGCCTCAGTGGGTAAAAGCAAGTAAAGTCCTTGCTGAGCAAGCCTGACAACCTGAGTTTGATTCCTGGAATCCATGTGAATAGAAAGAAGTGGTTTCTGCAAGTTGCCCCTTGAGCTCCATACACATGCTTGTACTCACACAGAAACGTCACAACCATGCCATCATCATCTCCATCCCCATCATCACCACCACCACCACCACCACCATCATCATGATCATCTAAAAAATTTTTAAAAGCTATGTCTTGGTTGGATTCAAATACTTTCTCCAAGGTCATGGTCTACTCTGGGGTGGCTCCATCCTGTGGATCGTGTATAAAGGCTTCCCTCAGGGCTACCCCAATTCCTAAAAGAATCAGCTGAGATCACCATTGTAACTACATCTTAATTCAATTTCTTCTTTTTTCAATCTTGCTTCTTTTCCTACTCTCTCAACCTGCAAAGCCTTCCTTAATAAAATTGCTTACCCACAGTCTTTTGCAGTCACTTCCTGAGGGTCTCAACTTGTGGCAACTGATGTCAAGAATGGTTCATGACAGCAGCTAGTGAGATGGGATTTTGCAGTTGGATAACCTGAGGTCTGACTGGCAAGACAGCACCATTGTTCAAAGGACTGTCTGTACCAAGTAGCAATACATTTCTTCCAACTTTCACTGGTGGTGAATTGGAATGGCCTACCAGTAGAAGAAAATAGACTAGTGAGTGCAGTTTCTAAGATATTTGAGGTTTGTGGCCATAACAGTAGCTATGAAAAGAGTGGTGTTTTCTATGGCTACACTTGATGAAAGCTCTGTAAAAATATAAAGAAAACCAGAGAACATTAACCGGCAATTAAAAGCTGTGTATGAAAGCAGAGCACCTCTGAGGTGCTATGCCAATGGATATTATCTCCTGCTATATGTAGAAGGGGAGATAAAGCTGAGAGCCAGGACTTATCAGCAGAATTAGCCATGCTCCAAAGAAGCCAAATTCCCAGCAAAACAGATTCGCTGTGCTTGTTTTTAAAATCCGTTTTGTTAAGCCTTTTCTTTTAATTAGAATGTTCAATCCATTAATATTTAGTGTAACTGTTGACATTAATGGATTTGGATCTTTCATTTTTTTTCTTGCTTATTGTTTTTATTTGGTTTTCTTCCTTTGTTCTTCCTTCTCTGCTTTCTTTTGTGTGTTGTTATATGAGACTGCTCATGAGCAGCACATCAAAGTCTTAATGATGACCTTGAACTTCTGATCCTCCTTTCTCCACTCCCTAAGTACCAAGATTACAGGCATGCCACTATGCCCAGTTTATGTGGTGTTGGAGATGGAACCCAGGAATCCTGCGTGCTAAGCCAGCATTCTGTCCAACTGAGTTACAGCCCTAGCCCCAGTGATGTTTGCTCTGGCTTTATTTTTTTTTTCAGGCAATTTTTCACATAGTCCAGTTTACCCTCCAGTTCTATGTAACTGTGCAGTGATAATACACCATCAAGTTCTGTTTATGAGGTGTTGAGGATTGAACCCAGGGCCTCCTACATGGTAGGCAAGTGTTCTACTGAGCTACACCTCCCAAATCCTGCCTTATTTTTCTTTTGGGGGAGTTTGTTAATACAGGGTCTCCCTGGAGTCCCAGCTAGCCTGGAACTCATTATGTAGACCAGGTTGGCTTCCAACTCACAGAGATCTGCCTGCCTCTGCCTCCAGAGTGCTGGGATTAAAGGAGTGTGCCAACACGCCTAACCTATTTTTTTTAAGATTCATTTTCATTTTGAATTATGTGTATGTCTATCTGTGTGTCTGTGTGTACGTATGTCTGTGGGCATGTGGATGTGAGACCAAGTGCCCAAATCAGACAATCAGGAGTTGCAGGAGGTTATAGGCCACCAGATGTGAATGCTGGGAACTGACCTCAGGCCTTCTAGAAGAAATCTGAGGCCAGCCTATCCCCCTCCACCCACCCCCAAAGAAGGCAAAAAAGAACAAAGGAACAAAAACATACAAAAGCAATAAGAAGCATGAAAAACAGAAAATAATAAAATGAGAGATCTGAATCCATTAATATCAGTAATTACTCATTTTGTTGGAGGCAGGGTTTATGTAGCTCAGGCTGGTTTCTAACTCATTATGTAGCTGAGGATGACTTCTAATTCCCCATACTGCTGTCTTCGCCCCCCAAGTGCTGGGATTATACCCTGCTGGCTTGGAGCAAGCCCTTTATAACTGAGCTATATTCCCCAACCCTCAAATATACATTTTTTTTTAAGGAGATTTTTTTTTTTTTTTATTGTTGTGTGTATATTTTTGTAACATGTGTCATGTGAGTACAGGTGCCTTTACAGACAAGAAGACCACATTAGATCCTCTGGAGTTGGAATTACAGGTGGTTGTCAGTCACCCAATGTGGGTGCTGGGAACCAAACTTGGATATTCTGTAAAGAGCAGCTTAAACACTAAGCAATCTTTCCAGCCCCTCAAATATATATTATATATATATATATATTATATATATATATATATATTACTCTTTTTTCTTTTTTTCTTTTTATTTTTTATTTGTTTGTTTTTAAGGGATTCTACAATAAATGACACAGTTGTTTGCAGATAACATTGATATTACTCAGTTGTCATACAATTAGGTAATTGGTGCATTTTGCACAGTATCTATGTCAAATTTTGAACAACCCGAGTTCCCATAGTCCAGTTGGAGAAGCTGTATGCACAGGCATGTTGATCAGTTAGGAGTCCCGACTATATTCCTGTAGTCTCATGATTCACCCCTATCTCTTCTGCAGCCCACATTTCTACCACGCCTCCTCTTCCGCAGTTTGTTCCCTGGGCTTTTGGAAAGGGGCAAAAGTGGGTGAGAAGAAAACAGTCTAATTTCTTTGGAGTTGTCATTTTGGACTCAGTCTGTTCAGTTTGTTTCCTTTCACGGATTGACAGCTTTTCCCTAGTGATACCTTTTTATCTACTAACAAAGCTCAAGCTCTTGGATGTACAGGCATTTAACAGTACTATTATTATGTCAAGCTAAGCTGTGAGCATAACACAGATGCTGTGATGGTATGCTAACCGCCAAACTGTGGTTCTCTATAAGAGGTGACAAGTTCTTATTGTGGCTTATAACATCGCCTAACCACTAGAGGACATAAGCTTGTGGCATCCACTGGTGAGTTATTTTCTCCAAGGAGAGAGCTAATAGCCAATAGATTTGGGATATAATATAGCACTTGGCGCCACTGTTGCACAGTATCTCTAGGCTGTTGAGGTTAGCTGATATGACAGAGGAGTCTTGCTTGTCTCAGGGAGGACCAATATTTTGCTGTATTGCCTTAGTGGCCTTGGTAATCGCTCTCTAGCATTTCAGAGGCCAGTTGTAGCTAGCAATGAGTCTCATAACATTTTTTCATGCTTACACCAGGTCTTCGACAACAGGGACTTACTGCCTTTCTCCTTGCATATATTCCCACTTATAGGCAAAAGCCTTATAATTTGGGGGGGGGGGGTTTGAATCCCCTAGCCAACATCTCCTAGGCAGAATAATTCATTGCTGATGTCAGAGCTTTCCTGTAGTAATATTATTTTGCTTAATTACACAACTTATAAACACTTTACTATTGAATTTGGGCTCTAGATAGAGAATTATCCTTTCACAGTTCCTATGCCTATCAGTCAATTAAAAATAAGGGTAGTTATGCCTGTTTTATAGGAAATTACCACTGTAACAATTTGCTTCTATTTACAGTTAGGGAGTGTTTCATTACCATCATGTTTCTTTTTCCCATAAAGGAGGGAGGTAGGGAAGGTTTCTCCCGTATCTGAAAGGTAAACTTCATTAAGGGCCCATTATAAACAGTTAACCCCAAAGTATTCAGAGAGATGCTCAGTGTCTTGTGTATATATTATATATATATTATATAGATATATATTATTAGTATATTCTTAATTTTTTTTTGAGACAGAATCTCCTATAGCCCCCAGTGGGCCTGAAATTCAGTACATAAACCAGGCTAGATCCTCTTGCATCTGCCTCCCAAGTGCTGGGATTAAATGCATGCATACTATGGGTGGCTAACTATCTTTTAAAGACAGGGTCTTACTCTATGTCTCTGGCTGACCTTGTTCTTTCCAAAATTCTCATCCCTCTGTCTCCAGAGTGCTGCTGTTCTTTTCCTATATAGGTAGGTCTATACTTACTCATAACATGTATTATATTATCCCTACAATGATTTAAGTTTTAAAATTGTATTTATTATTTTTATTTTATGTGTATAAGTGTATTGCCTGCATGTATGTAAGTGCACCAGTGTCATGCAATGACCACAGAGGTCAGAAGAGGGCATCAGATTCCCTGGAATCAGAATTACAATCAATTCTTAACCACCATATAGGCACTTCAAATTGAACCCAGGCCCTCTGCAAAAGCAACCAGTGCTCTTAACCACTTGAACCACCTCTCTAGCCCCTAGTTTTGTTTCAGGAGACTGAGCCTTGCTATGTAGCCCTGGCTGGCCAGCATCTCAGTACACAGACCAACTTAGCCTCAAACTTATGGCAATCCTTATGTCTTCATAACATGAGCCACCATCCTTGGCCTGATATTGTTGTCGTTATAAGTCCCTGCCACCATTTATGTTCCAGGCACCATCTGCATCAAATTAAATATTTTATACAATCCATAAGGCAATGTTATAATTTAACACATAGCATATTATATTAGTTACTTTTCTGTTGCTGTGATAAAAGACCATGGTCAAGGCAACTTTTAGAAGAAAGAGTTTATTTGGCTTATGGTCCCAGGGAGATGAGTCCATAATGGCAGAGGGGAATGGTGGCAGAGGGATCTGGGGCAGGAAGCTAAGCACACATCTTCAAGCACACACAGGAAGCAGAGAAATAAACTTAAGGCAAAGCTTTGAACTCTCAAAGCCCACCTGGAGTGAGGGAGACTAGGCCACATTTCCTAAACCTTCCATGACCCTCCCCAAACAGCACCACCAACTGGCAAGGATTCAAATGCTTGGAGCCTGAGGAACATTTCTCAATGATTAACTACCACATGGCTCTGGCATCTCAAATATCTGGAAACCAGGCTTCACCATCACATCTTCATATAAAGCTTCTCAGGGCCTCTTGACCTCCCAGGGCCTTCTTCTCACAGGAACTCCCTGCTACACACTGCTTGGCCTCAGTGGCTCTCTGAAAATGCAGAGGAAATACTGATGACATCCTCACTCTTGTATCTTTCGTGCTTCTAAATCCAGCACCATGTGGATGACACTGCCCAGTTTGGCTGCTAGTTTGGGCTGGGCCTTGGCGTTCTTCAAGTACATTGCCAATGGCTTTTGTATATTGCGGTTTTCTAGGAGCAGAAAAACCCTTAGGCCTTCTCTACTCACAAGTTGGAAACTTTTGAAGGCACTCTTCCCATTGTTCAATAGGGCAGGAAGCCTCTCCTTAATGGTACTCATCTTCTTACCAATGAGAGCCTCTTTCCCAGCAGACACCTTGGCAACATTAAGCTTCCTAGTACTTTCTTTCTCTCCAAACTGTACATTTTATATTTCTTTATGCCCTACTTTCATTGTACACCTGCAAAAAAATGTATCAGTAATAACCAAACCACAGATTCAATATTAGGCTGTCTTGAAATTTCCTCCACCAAAGAAATGAGTCTTCTACTTTAAAATTTAGCCTCAGGCAAGTTCTTAAGCCAAGAGCAGACAGTAGCCAGATTCTTTGCCAAAATGTCTCCATTTCTATTTAAGTCTTTGTTTCCTTCAGGACCTACATTGGTCTCACCACCACTTTCTTTCAGGTTCCTGCTGGAAGGGTCCATTAAGTTCTGCTTTCAACATTCAACTGCTTTTCTAGTCCAGACTTCTAAAATCTTTGGCATTAGTCCAACGAACAACACAGTCAGGTTCTTCACAGCAACAGCTCACTCTCTGGTACCAACTTCTATTTTAGTTACTTTTCTAGGGTTATGATAAAACACTATGACCAAGAAAACTTACAGAAAGAGGGGTGTATTTGGATTATGGTTCCAGAGGAACTGGGCATGGTGCTGCATGCCTTTATTAATCCCAGCACTAGGGAGGTGGGGGCAGATGGTTCTCTGGGAATTGGAGGCCAACTTGGTCTATATGGTAAGTTCCAGGCCAGCCAGGGCTACATAGTGAAACTTTGTCTCAACCTTCCCCACATCAAGGAAAAAAAAACCCAACACCAACAAACAAACAAACAACAACAACAACAAAAACAGTTCATCATGGCAGGGAGTCAGGGCAGTAGAAGTTGTTGTAGCAGAAAGCTGAGAGCTCACATCTTCAAGTATATGCAGAAAACACAGAGCCAACAAACTGGAAATGAGACAAGGCATGGACCCTCAAAGCCCACTCCCAGGGACATACTTCCTCCTGCTGGGCCATACTTCCTAAACATTCCATGACCCTCCACAAACAGCACCGTTCAAACCACCACACAGGCTGTTAAACACATTCAATTGATTTGTGTGGTGTGTGTGTGTGTGTGGTGTGTGTGTGTATGTGTGTGTGTGTGGTTGAGATAGGAGTCTCCCTGTAGCACCAGTTGGCCTGGAACTTGTTATGTAAACCAGTCTGGCCTCGATCCCACAGAGATACACCCACTTCTGCCTCCTGAGTGCTAGGATTAAAAGTATGTGCCACCATACTCAGCTTCAATTTATTTTTTAATTTCATAAAATGTTTTTTTTATTATTTTTTTTTTTTTTTATATATTTTTTTTAAATTTTATTATTTTTGTATTGTGTATGAAAGTACTGTTTGCATATAGGTTTGTGCACCCATGTCCTGCAATGCATGGAGGTCAGAAGAGGGTGTCGGATTCCTCTGGAACTGGAGTCAAGAGGCTTTCAGCTGCCGTGTGGGTGCTGGGGATCAACCCAGGTCCTCTGCAAGAGCAGTTCAGCATCTTAACTGCTAGGACCATCTCTCCAGCCCTTTAATAAATTTTTTAAGAATGCTTATGTTTTATGTTTGTGTGTATGAAACACTTGCACACTTGTAGGAAAAACTTGTATGAAGCCGCAGCAACAAAGCACCTCCTCGCTCGTTCTTCCAAAGCGGTTTATTAGGCAGGCAGGTCTTGTCAGAATGGTTTATTTAAGCACATCTTTTCTCCTTCTCCAAGTTCTCCATCTAAGCCTCAGGTACTTTCCCTCTAAGCCTTCTCCCTTCTCCAAGCCTCTCCTTCTCCAAGCCTTCTCTTCCTCAGGCAAGCAAGTTCCTCCTTCTCTCCTAAGACTAGAAAGGAGAGATCCAGAGAGTCCACTCTATACTAGAAAGTCCCTCTATTTACCCCGCCAACTTCATCAAGCACAGGTTGCGTGCTCAGTCTATTGGTATCATCTGGCCTGATCTGTATACAGGGGCACCTGCACAGCTCAAAGGTGAGCGTGACTTTACTTTGAGGTAGGAGGGAATCATGGTGTTGATCATAAGACTAGGGTTGTTAGTCATAAACTTTGCATAAAGTCTGGGTGCCTTCTTAGGAATGTAGAACACAGCCGAACTCCAATTGGAACACTTTTTTAGGATTAGTATGGTTTTTGTTCCTCCTCGGGGAGCTTTACTGTACCCAAATCCTGGGGGTGGGCGCTCTATTGAAGCTGGCCTTGGTCAGCCGCACCTGGTGTCTTCGCTAATTCATTCGGAGGAGTTCACGGGAGCTTTTTGTGCGGCCGGCGGGTTCTGGATTCACGCCGAAGCCTGGCGGATTGTCCACCTTTCCAGGGAGCCTTATTGTCCCCATTTCAGGGAGCCTTATTGTCCCCTATTTCGGGATTTGTGAAGGAGCGCTTGCTGATGTAGCCGAGCCTGGCACCCAATTTCCATCCGGGGACTATTCAACCATTCCGGACATTTGTCTGGGGACCTACTACTGTTCGGCCCCTTTTCTGGGCTTTAACTGTTCCCCCTTTACCGGGCTTTAACTGTTCCCTACGGCATTTAATTACCTTAGGTTTTAATACTGTTCCACACCTTTTCGGGGCTTTACTTTCCTTTCCACGCACTGCGGTGCCCCAGTCCCCAGTTTCAGCCTCTGCCAGAGAAGCCCTAGAACCGCCGCTTCGACGGGGCTGTCTGCCTCCTCGCCTACAGGCTGCTGGCCGCCGACGTCCATCTCCTGCGCGCCCCGCGCTTCCTTCACCAAGTTTCAGTCGAACGGCGTTTTCTCCTCTGGGTCTGTCCATTCAGTAGCCGGGCCCAGCTCGGCGGGTTTATTTCTGGTACGCCGAGGCCCCTGGCACGGGCCCCTTTTGAAATGCCGTTCTCACAGTCTCTGTAGCAGGAGCCCTGGCTGCAGCTGTTGAAGTCTCAGTGATCTTTTTTGAAGTCTCTGCAGCTCTCTCAGCTTTGTTGAAGTTTCTGCATGTTCAGAAGTCTCAATGTTCGAATATCGTTAAGTCTCTCAATGTGTGCACTTACGCGTGAGTTGTTATCCAGCTTGAGCCTTTTCTGAGAGATGTTCTTCTGCACTCGCTCAAGGTCCCTCCGTGGACTGTACTTCCTCCATGCTGAAGCCATTCATCGCCGCCTTCGCCCGGCCCGCGGCCCCAGCACACTCATAGCCCGAGGCCACACACTAAGACTTGGCTAAAGCCTTCCGGGGGATCTGGCTGAGCGTGTGCCTGTCGCTACCACCTCCCCATCACCGGGCCACCACTTGCATGGAACACCTGCTACACTTGTAGGAAAACACTTGTATGAAGCCGCAGCAACAAAGCACCTCTCGCTCATTCTTCTCAAAGCGGTTAATTCGGCGGCAGGTCTTGTCAGAACTGGTTTATTTCAAAGACATCTTTCTCCTTTCAAGCTTCTCTGCTCATAACGCCTCAGGTTCTTCCTCTAAGCTTCCCCTTCTCCAAGCCTCCCAAGCCTTCTCCCTTCTCCAAGCCCTTCTCCTTCCTCAGGCAAGCAAACTTCTCTCCTAAGACTAAAAGGAAGAGAGAGTCCCGTCTATCTAGAAAGTCCTCTCTAGATCCCTATTTATCCACCTTCCCAGCACAGGCTGCGTGGCCTCAGTCTATTGGTTATTCATCTGAGCCTGATCTTGTATCAGGGTGCACCTGCACAGCTAAAACGAGTGAGCGTGCTTTACTTTAGAGGTGGTAGGATCAGGTATAGTCAAAGACTCAGGTGTTACTCATAAGACTCAGGTGTTAGTATAAAACTTAGCTAAAGTTTCGGGCCTTCCTAGGACTTCGCCACACCCGCTCCCCACATTTTGTGTGTTATGTGTGAGTGTGTGTGTGTGTGTGTGTGTTGTTGTGTGTGTGTACACCATGTCTATGCAGGTGCCTTCAGAGGCCAGAAAAGGACAACAGATCCCATGGAACTGGAGTTATAGGTGGTTGTAAACTGCTGACATGGGTGCTGGAATCCAAACTTAGGTCCTTCAGAAGAGCAGGAAGCACTCTTAACTTTTAGTCATCTCTCCAACCCCTGTTCTAAATGTTTCATGTTGGCCAGGTGTGGTGGTGCACGCGTTTAATCCTAGCACTTGGGAGGCAGAGGCAGGCGGATCTTTATGAGTTCAAGGCCAGCCTGGTCTACAGAGAGAGAGTTCCAGGACAGCTGGAGCTACAGGGAGACCCATCTCAAAAAGACCTAAAAAAAAAAAAAAGGTTTCGTGTTGTTCTTAGCTGTATTTTCTATCCATTGAGGTTTTCTGTTCTTTTGTTCTTTAGGGTAGAGAACTCCATTGGGTTAAGACACAGTTTGACACTATAGCATAGGCTGACCTGGATCTCAGTATGCAGCCCCAGGCTGGACTTGAACTCAACAGCTATTACAGAAATCATACAGTTAAGAGACCAAGCATCCACATAGAGAATTGGAGAATTCATGTGTATCTGCACCAGCAAACTCATATCCTAGTGCTCTGAAGCTCTGAGCCTGGAGTAACAGAATCCACAGCATTTATAGGTTTTCCAACATCATCTGTTAACAGTTACAACATTGGTAGGTTTAAACTGTGGCCTAAATGACTTTTAGCACAGATGTTTACATGCAGTAAGGCCATGGAGGGAAAGATATTTTTACAGTTAAGTGGTCAAGTGTGATTACAGAAGCAACTATTGTGGGCAGTGGATAAGACGTTCTTAGAAATGGAATTTATTACTGGATTCCAGGACAACTGCACACGGACATTTCACAATGCTAAATGGGGTATTGGTTTCTGGCCTCTTGTGTTCTCTACTTTAGTTTTATTTCATCTTTCAATACAACTCTCAGCAAACCTCCATTATAAAACAACTATAAGGTAACTACTGTCCTAAAGCATAAAAAAGCACAAAATCAGTCAAAAATATCAGCTACACACGCTCACGGCATGTGCATAATGGACAAGTGCTCTAACACTTATTACATCCCAGGATACATCCTTGGCTATACAGGAGCTCTAGACGCCTTGGTGTTATAAGGCTGCAGAAACGAAACCATTCTGACCTGATCAGGCCTTTTTGAAAAATTTTAATTCATGGCCAGGCATATTCTCTCATTCAGGTAGATGATGGCCCTGCATGTATATATGTCATTATATATAAAATGTTTCTTTAGGTGACAGCATGTTAGCATTAGTACAGCAAGCATTAGGTAATCTTTGGTAAACCAAAACTAAAACAGAAACCAAAATCAAAAGGAATTCCAGAAGTAAACGTTTTGGGCTATAAACAAAACAGCATCGTTTTTTTTTTTTTTTTTTTTGTCTTTCGAAGACAGGGTCTTCGGCCTGTCTAGCCCCAGCTGGCCTGAATCACTCTGTAGACCCAGGCTGTCCTTTTTTCTTTTTTTTTTTTTTAAGTGGTATGAGTGTTACTGTCTGCATGTAGGTATTGGTGCACCCCGTGTCGTGCAAGCTTGAAGGGGTCAGAAAGAGGGCATTGGCTTTCCCCTGAAACTGGAGTTAAAGAGGTCTCTGCACCATATGGGGATGCTGGAATCACCCGTTCTTCTGCAAGAGCAGCGGGAAGCTCTAAACGGTGCTGAGCGCATCTCTCCAGCCCCTTGCCACAGCGTGCTTACACATCCAGCAGTAACACATGGCTTAGGCAAACAGGAGTTTAACCTAATTGTCAACCATAAAGCAAAGGAAAAAGCAAAAGGTTGGTGGCTATAGCAGGAGCAGGATCGCGTAGGTTCTGAGGATTCAGCTTGAGACAGGAAAGAAACTTTTTTTTTTTTTTTGGTCTTTTTGAGACAGGGTCTCTCTGTAGCCCCAGTTCTCCTAGAACTCACTATGTAGACCATGCTGGCCTTGAACTCACAGAAATCCGCCCGCCTCTGCCTCCCAAGTGCTAGGATTAAAGGCATGTGCCACCACACCCAGCTCAACAGGAAAGAAACTTAACCTGTTAAAATAGGTGGTATAGTTAAGGTGAGGTCAGCTTAGTTCAGATTTTTTTTTATTGCCTTCATTCCCTCCTTCTGTTCCTTGAGTGCCGTTCATTTCCCTCTGTCATTATTTATACCTTTGACTCAGTCACAGTGGACCTAAGGACCATGAGTTTGACTGAGTCTCTGGTTCACAAACCAGAAGAGAAGGTTTAACAGACATGGATCACAAATCAGAGCAATTAGTAGGGGGACAAGGGGGCCTGCTATAGCCCTGAGAAGGGTAGTTAGCCAGGGGGACACAATGAATGGGGATCAATAGTAGCTCTACTTTTTTTAACTGTGTTGGATTGAGTTGCCTAAAAACAGTACAGACATTTTTCTTTCTGATGGCTCTTGTATTTTTAGTTTTTGGCAGAGACAAGTTTACTGGGAGATCCAAGAAATCTCCAGCTCTCAGCTGAGCAAGAATCTGGCTAATTTGGGGAGGGGATCTCAACCCTAAACTGCCTAGTTAATTTCTACCTCGTATGTTATTTCCCCTCACTCTGAAGAGCTAACCCTAGTTGCCCAGAGGGAATTGGGGTGCTGTTCACTCTTAACTTCTTCCATGCTGAGGCCAGATGATGTGTGTGTGGCCACTGGGTCTCCCCTTCAGTGAGTTTATCTAAAGGACCCCCAAAAAGTATAGCCATAGAGAAAACAAAGTCCTTGACTGGTGCCTGTGAAGGAGAAGTGAAGGCAAGAGTGGTTAGGCACATGTTCTAGGCAGGGAACCATGAGAGGTAAGAATACCGTGAATTGAAATATCCTACTTTTGAATTTCTTGATGAGGATTCCAAGGCATCCATTTAATGGTTTCTCTTTATTTTTATTTGGACTTGGTGTCTGGACTCAGGATCTGCTTTTTCAGGCATTTTGATCATTACATTGTGAGTTCCCTCTTAAGTAGCTCCTAGACAGAAAGAGGAAATTTATTTAATATCATTTAACAACAATAGTGGACTTGTCCTTTTTGGATGTAAGTGGCATTGCTTTATTGAACAAGGCCAAGATCTGAAGTTCTATACCTGCTAAACAATATCTCATATGACTTTAAGTCTAAGGTCTGGAAGGACAATCTCTCAGACTTTAAAGGAAATATACTGATTACTTATCTTTTTGTTATACTTTCGTTTTGGGTGTTTAAGTCCACACAGTTAGCCCAGTTTAATCAAGCTTTGTTTTCTCAAGGTCAGTTGAGGATCTGTTCCTCAGGGATCACTCGAGCCTTGGCTCCTCTGCCCTTCCTTTACCAGTTCATCTATGTTGATGACAAAGTCAGGTTTTGCTGGACCAGGCTTCTCTTTGAAGTATGAATAGACTTTTCTCTGTGTTGATCTTCCACTTTATATACTGGACATTGACTGAGTGCCTCTGTCAGTGCCCCCATGACCATGACCTCCCTGAACAAGAAGACAGGTGGCTGACAATTATAGGACATTTCAAGAGATGCCTCCATACATAGTCTCCTAGGACCTAGTTGACCTCAAGGGCAAGGAACAAAGTTGTCCATTAAATCCTTTGGCTGAATTAGTATGGTTGTTAACCATCCAGAGAGGCTAAGTTCCACCAGCCTGATATCTTTAATTACTGTAGGCTTGAACAAAAGCTCAAGCAGCCTTGCATAAACATGGACTGTAAGAGATATTTAAACCTATAGCAGGCAAAGCCCATGAAAGAGATTTAAACAATTTCGGGCCTATCTTAAATCTAGACTGTTTCCTACAAACAGGAACAGTTTCTTTTCTTTTTCAGACCCCCACATCCTAGTCCACAGTTTTCCAGTAGCAGGAAACATACCTATTGACAGGAAATAAGCTAATTTACCAAGTCTATCCAAACTGTCTCCTTTTGGACTCCATACCACTGATTCAAGGAGGTAGGACCTAGCTTCTCTTTCTTGTTATGGGCAAAAGAAATTTCAAAAGTAAACACACGCATAATACACAGAAACATAAAGAACATTCTTCAGAGGCCAGGCATGGTGGAGCATGCCTTTAATCCCAACACTCAGGAGGCAGAGACAGGTGGATCTTTGTGAGTTCAAGGCCAGCCTGGTCTACATAGCAAGCNATGACTTCAACTTCTTTTGAGCCCTCACTGCACCTCTCACATCACAAGAGTTTCGACTCTTCCACTGTGTGTGTGATGTTCAACCACTTGATTTAGATACTTTGTCTATTCTCGACCCCTATTCATGTCCCTATCCTTCATTCTGAGCAGTAGCACTCACTATCACTTTTTCTTATCACGCATGAACCTGCAAACACCCACATGCTGGCACCATGACGCCCCAGCGCTTACTGGCACATACACACACCCCACCATCTGTCCTCCCCCAGGTTTTAATTCCTGAGTCTGAGAAGAGATACCTAGAAAAGTCACTTTACCAATGAGAGCCTCTTTCCCAGCAGACACCTTGGCCAACATTAAGCTTCCTAGTACCTTCTTTCTCCCAAACTGACAGTTTATATTTCTTTATGCCCCTACGTTCATTTACACCTGCAAAAAAATGTATCATAATAACCAAACCACGATTCAAATATTAGGCTGTCTTGAAATTTCCTCCACCAAGAAATGAGTCTTCTACTTTTAAATTTAGCCTCAGGCAAGTTCTTAAGCCAAGGGCAGACAGTAGCCAGATTCTTTGCCAAAAGTGTCTCCATTTCTGATTGAAGTCTTTTGCTTTTCCTTCAGAGACCACATTGGTCCACCACCACCCTCTTCTTTCGGTCTTCCTGCTGGAAGGGTCCATTAAGGTTCTGCTTTCAACATTCAACTGCTTTTCTATCCAGACTCTAAAATCTTTGACATACTCCAACCAACAACACATCAGGTTTCTTCACAGCAACAGCCACTATCTGGTACCAACTTCTATTTTAGTACTGTTGCTACGGTTATGAATAACAACACTATGACCAAGAAAATTACGAAAAGGGGCGGTTTTTGGATTATGGTTTCCAAGTAGGAACTGGGCATGGTGCTGCATGCCTTTATTAGATCCCAGCAATAGGGAGGTGGGGAAACAGATGGTTCGCTGGGACTCATGTCAGCCAGCCTGATCCTACTGCAAGTTCCAGCCAGACCAGGGCTACATAATGAAACTCTATCTCAAAAAAACAAAAAAACAAAAAAAAAAAAACCCCAACACCAACAAACAAAAAACAACAAAACACAACAAAAACATTCATCATGGCAGGGAGTCAGGGCAGTAGAAGTTGTTAGCAGAAAGCTGGGAGCTCACATCTTCAAGTATACGCAGAAAACACAGAGCCAACAAACTGGAAATGAGACAATGGCATGGACTCTCAAAGCCCACTGACCCAGGGACATACTTCCTCACTGCTGGGCCATACTTCCTAAACATTCTATGACCCTCCACAAACAGCACCGTTCAAACCACCACACAGGCTGTTAAACACATTCAATTGATTTGTGTGTGGGTGGTGGTGTGTGGGTGTTGTGTGTGTGTGGTAGTGTTAGTGTGTGTGTGGTGTTGTGAGACTAGGGTCTCCTGTGTAAGCACCAGTGCGCTGGAATTCTTTGGTTATTAAACCAGTTCGGCCTCGACCCACAGAGATAACCACTTCTTTTGCCTCCTGAGGCTCGGATTAAAAGTATTCCACCTACTCAGCTTCAATTTATTTTTTAATTTCAGAATTTTTGTGTACTTTTTTTTTTTGTCTTTTTCTTTTATTTTTTTTTTTAATATTTTTTTAATTTATTTATTTTTTGTAATGATGTATGAAAATGTACTGTTTTCATATAGGTTTGTGCACCTCAATGTCGTCTGCACATGCCATGAGGTCAGAGAGGGTGTCGATTCCTGGAACTGGAGTTCCAAAATGCTTTCAGCTGCCGCTGTGGGTGCTGGGTTCGAACCCAGGTCCTCTCACAGAGCAATCAGCATCATTTAAAAAAACTGCTAGGCCATCTCTCCAGCCCTTTTAATAATATTTTTAAGAATTGCTTTTGTTTATTGTTTGGTTTGTTGTGTGTGTGAGTGTGTGTGTGGTGTGTGTGTGTGGTGTGGTGTGTGTGATGTACTACACATGTCTAGGCAGGTGCCTTCAGAGGCCAGAACAGGACAAACCGCCATGGAATGGAGTTATAGCGGTTGTTGTAAACTGCCTGACATGGGTGCTGGATAAAACAAACTTGGGTCCCTTCAAGAGCAGGAAGAGCTGGCTTAACTTTTAGTCACTCTCCAACACCCTGTTCTAATTTTTTGTTTTTGCCAGGTGTGGTGGTGCACGCGTTTTAAAATCCTAGCACTTGGGAGGCAGAGAGCAAGGCGGGATATTGTTGAGTTCAAGGCCAGCCTGGTCTACAGAGAGAGAGTTCCAGACCGCTGGAGCTACAGGGAGAACCCCGCTCAAAAAGACCAAAAAAAAAAAAAAAAAAAAAAAGTTGTTTGTTTTTTTTTTTTTCTTACTTGTTTTATCTTGTTTTCTTTCTTTTGTTCTTTAGGGTAGAGCAAAAACTCCATGGTGTTAAGACACAGTTTGACACTATAGCATAGGCTGACCTGGATCTCCGTACGCAGCCCCAGGCTGGACTTGAACTCAACAGCTATTACAGAAATCATACAGTTAAGAGACCAAGCATCCACATAGAGAATTGGAGAATTCATGTGTATCTGCACCAGCAAACTCATATCCTAGTGCTCTGAAGCTCTGAGCCTGGAGTAACAGAATCCACAGCATTTATAGGTTTTCCAACATCATCTGTTAACAGTTACAACATTGGTAGGTTTAAACTGTGGCCTAAATGACTTTTAGCACAGATGTTTACATGCAGTAAGGCCATGGAGGAAAGAATATTTTTACAGTTAAGTGTTCAAGTGTTGATTACAGAAGGAAACCTATGTGGGCAGTGGTAAGACATTCTTAGAAATAGGGAATTTATTCACTGGATTCCACGACAACCTGCACACGGAAGTTTCCAATGCTAATGGGGGGTATTGGTTTTTCTGGCCCTTTGTGTTCTGCTATTTTAGTTTTATTTCATCTTTCAATACAACTCTCAGCAAACCTCCATTATAAAACAACTATAAGGTAACTACTGTCCTAAAGCATAAAAAAGCACAAAATCAGTCAAAAATATCAGCTACACACGCTCACGGCATGTGCATAATGGACAAGTGCTCTAACACTTATTACATCCCAGGATACATCCTTGGATATACAGGAAGCGACTCTCAGACCAGCCGGGGTTTTGTTATAGGCTGTCAGAAACGAAACCATTCTGACCTGATCAGGCTTTTGAAAAATTTTAATCATGGCCAGGCATATCTCTCATTCAGGTAGAGATGGGCCCTGAATGTATTATATTTATATAATAAAATGTTCTTCTTTAGGTTACAGCATGTTAGCATTAGTACAGCAAGCATTAGGTAATCTTTGGTAAACTGAAAACTAAAACAGAAACAAAATTTCAAAGGAATTCCAGAAGTAAACTATTGGCTTAAAAAACCAAGCAATCTTTTTTGTTTTTTTGTCCTTTCGAGACAAGGGTTCCCATTTACCAGCTCTGGTTGCTGGAACTCCTCTGTAGACCAGGCTGTTCCTTTCTTTTTTTTTTTTTTTTTTTTAATGTGTATGAGTGTACTGTCTGCATGTAGGTTGGGTGCACCCCGTGTCGTGCAATGCTGCCAGAGGTCAGAAGAAGGGAGGCAGGCATATACCCCTGAACTGGAGCTTAAAGATAGTCTCTGCCACATATGGATCTGGGAATTCACCACCTCAGTCTTCTGCAAGAGCACGGGAGCTCTTAACTGCTGAGCCATCTCTCCAGCCCCTTGCCCACAGCGTCTCACACATTCCAGCAGTAACACTATTGGCTTAGGCAAACAGGAGTTTAACCTAATTGTCAACCATAAAGCAAAGGAAAGCAAAAGGTTGGTGGCTAAGCAGTAGCAGGATCGCGTAGGTTCTTAGGATTCAGCTTGAGACCAGAAAGGAACTTTTTTTTTTTTTTTTTGGTCTTTTTGAGAAAAGGGTCTACTACTGTAGCCCCAGTTACTCCTAGCACTCACTATTAGACCATGCGGGCCTTGAACTCACAGAACCCAAATCCACCGCACCGCCTCTGCCCTCACAGTGCTAGGATTAAGGCAGTGTGCCACCCAACACCCAGCTCAACAGGAAAGAAACTTAACCTGTTAAAATAGGTGGTATAGTTAAGGTGAGGTCAGCTTAGTTCAGATTTTTTTTTATTGCCTTCATCCCTCCTTCTGTTCTTTGAAGGCCGTTTCATTTCCCTCCTGTTCATTATTTAATACCTTTGGAACTCCTACACAGTGGACCTAAGGACATGAGTTTTGCTGGATCTCCTGGTTCACAAAACCAGAGAGAGAAGGTTTAACAGACATGGATTACAAATCAGCGAGCAATTATAAAGGGGGACAAGGGGGCCTGCTATAGCCCTGGAAAGGGTGGTTAGCCAGGGGGACACAATGAATGGGGATCAATAGTAGCTCTACTTTTTTTAACTGTGTTGGATTGAGTTGCCTAAAAACAGTAACAGAACAGTTTTCTTTGCTGATGAGCTCTTGTATTTTAGTTTTGGCAAGACAAGTTTCTGGGAGATTCCAAGAAGCTCCAGCGTCCCAGCTGAGCAAGAATCTGGCTAATTCGGGGAGGGGATCTCAAACCCAAACTGCCTAGATAATATCTACTCTCGTATTTATTATCCCCTCCCACTCTGAAGAAGCTACCCCAATGTGCCCAAGGGAATGGGTTGCTGATCATTTAACTTCTTCCATGTCTGAACCAGTGATGTGTGTGTGGCCACTGGGTCTCCCCTTCAGTGAGTTTATCTAAAAGACCCCAAAAATTATAGTACAGCCATAGAGAACAAAAAGTCCTTGGACTGGTTGCCTGATGGAAGGAGAAGTGAGCAAGAGTGGTTAAGCACATGTTTCTAGGCAGGGAACCATGAGAGGTAAGAATACCGTGAATTGAAATATCCTACTTTTGAATTTCTTGATGAGGATTCCAAGGCATCCATTTATGTTTCTCTTTATTTTTATGTTGGACTTGGTTTTGTCTGGACTCAGGATCAGTCTTTTTTCAGGCATTTTGATCATTACATTGTGGAGTTCCCTCTTAAGTGCTCTAGCAAAAGAGGCCAATTTATTAATATCATTTAAAAACAATAGTGGACTTGTCCTTTTTGGCTGAAGTGGCTTGCTTTATTGAAAAAAACAAAGGCCAGATCTGAATTCTATACCTGCTTAAACAATATTCAATGACTTTAACTAAGGTCTGGAAGTGACAATCTCGCTCAGGACTTTAAGGAAATATACTATGATTACTATCTTTTGTGGTATAAACTTTCGTTTTGAGTTATTAAGGTCCACACAGTTACCCAGATGTAATCCGCACTTTGTTTTTCATAGGTCAGTGAGGATCTGTTCCTCAGGGATCACTCGAGCCTTGGCTCCTCTGCCCTTCCTTTACCAGTTCATCTATGTTGATGACAAAGTCAGGTGTTTGCTAGACCAGGCTTCTCTTTGAAGTATGAATAGACTTTCTCTGTGTTATCTTCCACTTTATATACGACTGGACAATTGACTGGTGCTCTCTGTCAGTTGCCCCCATGCCTGACTCCTTGAACCAAGAAGACAGGTGGCTGACAATATAGGACATCAGAATGCCTCTGCAATCTCCTGGAACCACTGAGCCTCAGAAGGTCAAGGAACAAAGTTGTCCATTAAATCCTTTGGCTGAATTAGTATGGTTGTTTAACCATCCAAAAAGCTAAGTTCACCAGCCTGATATCTTTAATTACTTATATTAGATAAGGCTTGAACAAAAGCTCAAGCAGCCTTCATAAACACTGACTTAAGAGATATTTTAAACCATAGCAGGCAAAGCCCGAAAAGAGATTTAAACAATTTACGGCCTATCTTAATCTAGACTGTTTCGTTCCTACAAAACAGGAACAGTGATTCTTTTCTTTTTCAGACCCCCACATCCTAGTCCACAGTTTTCCAGTAGCAGGAAACATAAACCTATTGAACAGTGAAAAAGCTGATAATTTCACAAGTCATCCAAATAAGTCTCCTTTGCAGCTACATGATTTCAGGGAGGTAGGACCTAGCTTCTCTTTCTTGTTATGGGCAAAAGAAATTTCAAAAGTAAACACACCATAATACACAGAAACATAAAGAACATTCTTCAGAGGCCGGCCATGGTTGGAGCATGCCTTTAATCCCAACACTCAGAAGGGCAAGCGGAGAGGACAGGTTGGAATCTTTGTGAGTTCAAGGCCAGCCTGGTGTGCATAGAAGCTTTTCCAGGCCAGCGTGGCACTAAGGGAGACCCTGTCTCAAACAAATACAAAAAAAAAAAAAAAAAAAAAATACATTATTCATGGAGCCCATAGGTAACCCATTATTTGTCTTGTCCATTTATTCCACATCTGTAACAGGAATTCAGTTACAAGTCAGGAAGTGGAATGAAAATAACCACACGAATTCTGTATATTGTATCCTGTTTATTGCCAATCAGTAATATACTCTCTTTTCGTATTCTATTTCATCCCTTTTCTGGTTTTTACTTTTTTTATTTTGGAAATAGCATTTTTTAATTTTTTTAGAGTGTCACACTTTTCCTCTTTATTATTATATATATACTGAATGGAATTACGTATGAACATACTACCTCCATACATATTAACCACATTACAAGAGTCTAGAAAATAAGTGGTCAGTTAAGATTGAAAAAACATTAATGTGGCTTGATCTTTTTATTATTATTAAATTTTTTTCCATAATCATAACATCTCAATCGAATCTAGAGTCACTTCCTTTCCCAATGCCACCCCACCCCACCCCACAGTCTCTGCACTCTGCCATACATGTCTGCATCTTTTCTGAGTCCCAGAGTGTTTTTTCAGTTCTTTTGTTGTTGTTTTTCTCCAAATCCTGTATTGTTACCGTCTATATACATATGATATAACCATAGTTATAATACACTGTATATATTATATGAGCATACATACCATCATACCCTCTGAACTGCTTAGAGCGAAGCTTTTTTTCCTAACAAGATGTATTTTTTTCCTTAAGGACGTGTCGAATGGGTTTCCCCTTGGCAGGAATCCCAAAAAACCATCACAATACCTGCCCCTTTTGCTCCACATGGGTTTTTCCCCCCATGGTGCTCCCCAAAGTAAAGTCCAGTAAGCACACTCCTGTTCTTGATCCACCTGTACTGGCCTCCATTTAAAAAAATTTTTTTTATTTATTTTTTTGTTGTGTCTGATCTGTTACTGTTTGCATGTCGTTTGTGCACCTGTTGTCATGCCACTGCTGCATAGGTCCAGGAGAGAGGGCGTTGGTTCCCCTGGAAACTGAGTTAAAGAGGGTTCTCCGCTGCCATGTGGGTGCTGGGGGATGCGACTCCGGGTCACTCTGCCGCGGGGTGGCTCTTTCACCCTGGAGCCTCTCTCCACCCCTGCCTCTCCATTTTCCCTTCCCATGTCAAAGATATCTTATCTTTGTCCTAACTTTGAAATGTTATGTGATGTGTAAATGAAGCTTGGATAAAAACTGAACACTCTTAATAAAATCTAGCTATACATTTTGCTTTGACAGGGTCTCCCTGTAGCCCTCGTGTCCTGGAAATCACTCTGTAGACAAGGCTGGCCCCGAACTCACAAAGATCCAACCCCTCTTCATGCCTCCCAAATGCTAGGATAAAGCATGCGCCACCACACCTGCCTTTTTTTTTTTTTTTTTTTGGTCTCATTTGCTTTTAAAACACTAAACTGGGGCTGGAGAGATGGCCTAGCGGTTAAGAGCGCCGACCGCTCTTGCAGAGGACCCGGGTTCGATCCCCAGCACCCACATGGCGGCTGAGAGCCGTCTGAAACTCCAACTCCAGGAGAGCTCCAGCTCCAGGGGAATCCGACGCCCACTTCTGACCTCCGCGGCATTGCACGACACGGGTGCACAGACTTGCATGCAGACAATACATTCGTACACATACAGAAATAAAATAAAATTAAAAAAAAAAAATAAAATACTTAACTGAAGTATGACTTTAGAAAATTAAGCTTATTTATATAGTCTTATTTTTTATTTACTGTAACAAACATTTTCAGACCCTCATTGCTTCCATAGTCTGTCTTATTATAAATCCCGATAAAAATACCTTTATTTTTACATTTTTTATCTTTTTTATAATATTAATAAACAAGTCTTTTATCCTTTGTGAGAACTTTCCTGAGGTTACCAAGCATTCACAAACCATTTTTTTCTTCAGGCTCCCTGCTCTGAGCATACCCCAAAACCATTTTTATATATAGATGAAATAGCCACATCAAACCTACTACCATAAAGTATAAGCTGTGAGATGTTCTTGTAAGCCTGAGAGCAGGCTCTAAATGACCAATTCTCTCCAAACATTCAGAGGTGTTTTACCTAGGCTTGGCAAAGATATGGACCTCGACAAACCTAGTAAACTGTTTATTCCAAAGAGGCTCTATCTAGTGATCAAATGTTTTTACAGGTGGGACATTTTTACGTACAGAAATAAAGTGCACCCTAGAACAGAAGTAGTCATTTCTTAAAATGAACTAATATTCATAAGGAACAGGAGCCATATTGTAATTTAACAGTTTTAGCTTACATAACAACTTATAAACTAACTTGATCTCAGGTAAATTATTAAACTTAATAATTGTTTCCTTAGCTTTAAGCATGAGTCTATACATTTAAGTAGTCCCATAAAATAAACACTGTGGTTAGTCACAATGTCATGACAAACTACTGTCAAAACCAAAACCTTAACACCTTGATGAAAATTCTAATAAGATTAAAATGATTCCAAACTTATAACAAAATAAGACATTTAAATCCTTACAGTACTGAGAGTTTCTTGCTGTGGGGCACATTTTTATTTTAAGATTAATTGGATTTTCTAGTCAGTTATTTGTTTCTGATTTAGAAATTTTACAGCAGTAATAATTTTCATGTTTCACAACCATCTGGGTAGATTTTTGTAAGAACATGTCAGGGGGCTAGAGAGATGGCTCAGTGGTTAAGAGCACCGACTGCTCTTGCAGATGACCCAGTTTCGATTCCCAGCATCCATGTGGCAGCTAAGAACCATCTTTAAGCAGGGCGTGGTGGAGCACACCTTTAATCCTAGGACTAAGGAGGCAGATGCAGGTGGATCTCTGTGAGTTCAAGGCCAGCCTGGTCTACAGAGTGAGTTCCAGGACAGCTGGGGCTACAGGGAGACCCTGCCTCAAATAAAAGAACATGTCAGAATCCAGCTCCTGCTCATCAAGCAGCCTTTCTCTTTTACAGTTACTGACAGGCACCCTAGTGAGTCTCTAGTTAACAGACATCCCGATTTTTCACATGGGAAGTGAGTTTACATCAAAGAGGCACTACCAAAAATATAACAGAGGCACTACCATACACACCCTGCTCCCTACCCATCTCGTGCATGGGAACCAGAGAGCTATAGGCTCTTGTCTTAATCCTCCCCCACCCTCCTCTGCCACAGGGTGGGAGTGAACTGAGGAGGGGGATCTAGGGACTGCAACATTGTCTGTTTTTGGAGCTGGGGCCTGAACTTATCTCAGACGCCCACACACACACATGCATGCTGTTGTCTATCTGACCATAGTATTAATAACTTTTTAATAAACTCATTTCCCAGTAATTTTAATGTCCTCTGGGGCTCCTTTTATCTAAAAACCTAGCATTTTTACAAAGGAGAGTGCCCAACAACTTTATAAGAGTTTTACTAAAAACAATAAAAAATAAAAAAATAAAAAGAGTTTTACTAATTGTCTATCAATGGTTTGATTGATAGATCCTTAATATTTATAACTACATTATAGAATTTTTAAAAACCAAGAGTACACATATACATACACATACACATACATACATACATTTGCACATGAGATTTTATTTTAGTGTTTGTACTGACAGAGTCACATAGAGTCACAAAGGATTTTACTTGAATAAAGCATTTTCAGAGATTTCCTCTGTATTTTAATATAGTAAATATTTCTGAGTTTTTTTTGTTTTTTTTTTTGTTTGTTTTTTTTTGTCTTTTTGAGACAGGGTCTCCCTGTAGCCCCAGCTGTCCTGGAACTCACTCTGTAGACCAGGCTGGCCTTGAACTCACAAAGATCCGCCTGCCTCTGCCTCCCAAGTGCTAGGATTAAAGGCGTGTGCCACCATGCCCGGCTCCTAACTGGGTTTTAAACTCAACAAGTAATGGAAAACAGAATTATACATTTCATTTATACTTAAAGCCAACCATAATCAAAGGTTCCAGCATGATCAAAACAAGCTAATAACTGAAAGTTTTACTTACAGACAATTCCTTTAAAGGACAGAATAAAGAATGGATGACAAGGGGCTGGAGAGATGGCCTAGCGGTTAAGAGCGCTGACTGCTCTTACAGAGGACCCGGGTTCGATCCCCAGCACCCACATGGTGGCTGAGAACGGTCCGTAACTCCAGTTCCAGGAGAACTCCAGTTCCAGGGGAATCCAACACCCTCTTCTGACCTCCGTGGCATTGCACAACATGGGTGTACAAACCTACATGCAGACAGTACATTCATACACATAAATTAAATAAATAAAATTTAAAAAAAAAGAATGGATGACAAGTATTTAGCCTTAACAAGGTAATAAATACTAATCCATTATTAAAGACTATTTAAAGATTTGAAATAGTAGAAGAGTGAAAACTGTTTATAAGTTTGATTTACTTAGCTACAATCAACTCTTTCCCACAGAAGCATACAAGCACACAGCACACAGGGTTACAGAGGACAGTCAGGCCAGGAGAACACAGGCCCAGGGAGGTCACTTTGCTTCTTATGAGGAAGAAGGAAGAGGGGAATCAGACACAAAATCACTGCAGAAACACAACAAAGCCCAATAGCTGTCCCAGGCTGCCCTCACCTACCACTTGGAGGCAAGAGACTGGGCTAGCCCAGGCCATCCCTGGGATCAGTCCCTGTGATCAGGCCCTGGGGCTAGCCCAGGCCATCCCTGTGATCAGTCCCCGGGAGAAATGCCAGACCCCAAATGGGTCTTCAGCCAGAGAAACAGAGGTACAGTTGCCACATGGGCACCCCAAGTTGCTCAGGAATTCCCCATGTCCCAAAGACCTTCACCCAAGCCAGACCAAGATTCCTGGGTTTAATTGCTGATGAGAATTATTACTAATTGCTAGCAAAAGGCAGTTTATTTGAGACAAGGTCTCCCTGGTGGCAGTTGGCCTGGAACTCGACATGTAGACCAGGCTGGCTTTGAATTCTCACAGAAGTCAGCCTACCTTTGCTTCCTGAGTAGCAGGGACTACAGCTGTGCGCCACCATACCTGGTTCAAGAGGCAGTTTATCTGGGCATGGTGGCACACGCATTTAATCCTAGCCCTTGGGAGGAAGAGGCAGGTAGATCTTTGTGAGTTCAAGGCCAGCCTGGTCTACAGAGCGAGTTCCAGGACAGCTGGGGCTACAGGGAGACCCTGTCTCGAAAAGACAAAGAAAAAAAAAAAAGCCCCACAGTCCAGCTTTTAAAAGTTTTGCAGTTTTGCCAGGCGTGGTGGCTCATGCCTTTAATCCTAACACTTGGGAGGCAGAGGCAGGTAGATCTTTGTGAGTTCAAGGCCAGCCTGGTCTACAGAGCGAGTTCCAGGACAGCTGGGGCTACAGGGAGACCCTGTCTCGAAAAGACAAAAAAAAAAAAAAAAAGAGGCAGTTTAAAGCAAACTTAAGCATGAGAGTTGCTCTGAGGCAAGATACGTCAGCTAGCAGAATCTCCTATGAAGAAAGTGCCCACCCATCACCCAGTGTAGGGCTTCAGGAAAAGGGACTTAGGACAAATGCCAGAAAGAGGAGCTAATAAAGAACCAGTCCCACAATTTCCACCCAGCCAAGAAAGTAGGTTAACATGTCAAATCAAAGCTACACTGAGCCAGAGTTTGGCTTGGTCAAGCCTGTTCTCAGACCCCAGGGGTCCCAAAGTAACACAAATCAGACTTAACATCCAAAGTGAAATACTTTCAAAGCAAGTAAACAAAAGAGACACCATAAACAACCATCCCCAGTTGTGAAGCATTTGATAGACTCAGAGATAACAAATTTAAAGCTGTCTATGGTATCCAAATTTGAGGCCTTTGAAAGTATTTTTTAATATCCATATTTAAAGTTTGCACATGTGCATTTAATCTGGCATGCCAAAACAAAACTAATAATTCTCTGTACATAAAGAATGGAAAAAAAAACTTGGAAGTGGCCACTTTGACAGAAACAACATGAGACAATTACACACGACTGAGACACATGACAGACATAGCTGCATGAATCTTAGACACACGGAAAAACAGTTACCATAAACATAAGACATAGTTGCATCCTTTAAATCTGGAAAAAAGGGGAGTCCCTTTCTGCATGATCTCATAGTAAAGGGGCAGTTCTCCCTCCTCTTCTGATAGTCATGAGGCTGGGTTTCAGGGATCAAATGTTCTTCATCTGCAATAGGAAGCAGAGGTTTAGGGCTTAGAGGAGAAAGAACAGGAGGAGGGAAAGCTTTTCCCTCCCAGCATTTCAGAAGCCAGAGAGGTTTCCCAGAAGATCAACCTAGGTGATGATACATGGGAGTGGATCAGAATGAGAATTAAAGCAGACTCTGCAGACAGAATAAGCAAGATTAAGATCACAAGATCTTTCCGATGGCCAGTCAGGGCCTGGGAAGGTCGGCCATTAGAGCTCGCAAGGAGTCCGGAGTCTAGGTGCCTTGCTAGGAAGCCAAGCCCTGTGCAACTCTTCCTGAAACCAGAAAATGATCAAGGATCCATCCCAAGGGAATGTGAGACTGGGAGGGTTTTTGCCCCATGATTACAACAACGTCACAGATACAACAGAAAATACAGATCCACCAGACAAAAGAGAGAAGGCACAAAACACGGACCTAGGTTGATCTTCTGGGAAACCTCCCTGGCTTCTGACGGGACGGGGGGACGGGGGGACTGGACGGGACACACCAGGAGGACACAACACAAAGACAGTCAGGGGAAACCAGATACACACATCCATTTGGTGGCCAGCTCTCAGTCACACTCAACTTACAGACACTTAGGGCACAGTTACAAATTTTTGAAATACAACTACTAAGTGTACTCCCAGTCTCCCATTTGGGCACAGATGCTGTCACAGGCTCCCTGGCTGGGCCTATCTCAGACAGATGCTGTCATAGGCTCCCTCTCTGGCCTATCCCAGATAGATACAGGCAGATACAGTCAGGGAACAGAAGGAGAAAAGCACTGAACTCAAGGACAAACAGACAAGTCTCACAGGCATTCAGTGGCCTGCCCATGACAGACAATTCTAGAGGACCAGAAGCAGACATCTTTGCCTGGTCACCCCAGGGGGTTTCAGGCCATGTCTGACACCCCCTAAGATCCAGATGAACACTCAATAGACCAGATTGGGCTCCAGAAATCAGAGGTGTACACCTTACTTGACATCAGATTGCCCTCTGTGTGTATTCAGTTGGATGTTCACAGAGGACAAAATGAGAAAGTCAGGACTGGGGAACGACTCCCAGAGGCCTTCTCCTGGCAGTTCCTGGTCTCTGGCCAGGGCCTTTGGAAGAGTGTGATCTCAGTGGGACCTCCAAATGTTATGGGCTCAGGGCAAAGCCAAAATGGCACAGACCGGAAAGACCCTCCTTTCTTTTCCAGTCAGGCCAGATTTTCATGAGACCTCTGGACCTGAGACCCATCTCCAGATCTGAGCCCCTGGCCTGGTTTAATTGGCCAGATTCTGACAGGTTACCATCCCCTCCCCATAAAAGGTTCTCCCCACCTCTCAGAAGCCTGCTTTCCACGGCCCTCAGGATGCCCAGTGGCCCTGGGTGAGAGAGAGAGAGAGAGAGAGAGAGAGAGAGAGAGAGAGAGAGAGAGAGAGAGAGAGACTGCACTTCCTGGAATAAATGCCTACCTTTATATACTATTTATTTATTTATTTATTTATTTATTTATTTATTTATTTTTATTTTTTTTTGTCTTTTCGAGACAGGGTCTCTCTGTAGCTCCAGCTGTCCTGGAACTCACCTTGTAGACCAGGCTGGCCTTGGACTCACAAAGATCTGCCCGTCTCTGCCTCCCAGGTACTAGGATTAAAAGTGTGTGCCACCACACCCGACCTTTATATACTTTTTAATTCGGACTGATTCAGCCTTTTCTTAGCATAGGTTATACTTCCCAATTGGTGGCCCTATGGGAAGGGGATGTTTCTCCTTGGCCTGAGAGGCCCATGGCCCACAGACACCAATGGGGGACAGCCCTTTCCTTTACTGATGCACCTGCCTTCTGACCTGGGGTAAGTCCATTTTTCTGTTGCCTCATTTCTGCTGTCCAGAGTTCCTGTCTGAAAGCCATTGCAAGGCCAGAGCAAGCTCTCTTTCCTCAGCCCATGGGTCCAGGACCCATGGACACTTGGGGACCATAGTTCAGTGGACTCAGGGTCCACTGGCTGTTTTGGGGGGAAGGGGTGCAGAACCAGGTTCTGTGGTGAAGGGTCTTGCCTGATCAGAGACATCCATCCCTCCCCCCTCCCCCACTGCCAGGTCTCTGGGGTACATTGAAGGATGCTTCTTTGCACCCCATGATATCCAGGCTTGAAAATGAACAACTCTAGGTCAAAGCCTAACCACCAGACAAATTTTTCCTTTTTCTGAACTGGCTACACTCAGGCTTTCCAGGATCTGCTCTCTCTCTCTCTCTCTCTCTCTCATACCCCTCTCCCCCATTCCCATGCCTGATTCAAATTTCCATGGTGGCCATTTTGTCTAATCACATGACCAACATCCCGGTGGCTGCTAAGCACATGGCATGAATGCATTTACCAGGCAGATTGACAAATTGGTCCCAAAATGTCCACTATTGGAGTTTTACAATTTTATCACCATGTTTTCATCTGTTTCTAATTAAAATAATTTTTCCATTTTAGATTTCTCTCTCGGGAGAATCCATAGTCACTGGCCATCCTGAGGGCTGTGGAAAGCATGCTTCTGAGAGCCGGGGAGAACCTCTTATAGGGGAGGGAAGATGCTAACCTATTGGAATCTGGCCAGAGATTCCAGACTGTATTTCCTGGAATAAATGCCTACCTTTATATACTTTTTAATTTGGACTGATTCTGCCTTTTCTTAGCATCAGTTATATGATTTGGCATATAACTGATGCTAAGAAAAGGCAGAATCTGATCAGGTTTTTGAAAGATTTTAATCATGGCCGGGTCACTCTTCTTATTCAGGAAGAAAAATAGCCCTGTTCTTAAGGCAAAAACAGTATACATAGATTTTTTTTAGGTGACAGCATATTAGCATTAGTACAGCATTAGGTAATCTTTGGTAAACCAAAATTAAAGCAAACAAATTCAAGGAAATTCCAGCAGTAAACTTATTGGCTTAAGCAAACAGCATCTTAACTACATTCCAACAGTTACACATTGGCTTAGGCAAAGAGGAGTTTAACCTAAATGTTGACCAAAAAGCAAAGGAAAAAGCAAAAGGTTGGTGGCTATAGCAGGAGCAGGATCATGTAGGTTCTGAGAATTCAGCTTGGGATGGGAAAGAAACTTAACCTGTTAAAATGGGGGGTATAGTTGAGGTGAAGTCAGCTTAGTTCAGATTTTTTTATTCCCTTCATTATGATTTATTCCCTTCACCTGGGACACATGGGATCCTGCAGTCCCTCTCCTCCCAATCCCCCCAATATAAACTGTGTTTCCTTCAGAGTTAAGTGTCAGATCAGTAGAACAGTTTACATTTATAAGTTCTATTTTGTGTGTTGTTTTTGATATCGTGTGTCATGTAGCCCAGGCCAGCCTTGAACTCCAGATCTTCCTACTGGGATTGCATGTGCCTCCATGCCCACATTGTTTTTGAAATATTTTTAGATTTATGTTTGTTTGTTTGTGTGTGTGTGTGTGTGTGTGTGTGTGTGTGTGTGTACAAATGCCCAAATGCCACAATGCACTTGAGGATGTCAGAGGACAACTTGCAGGAGTTGAGTCTCTGCTTTTACCACATGGGTCCTGGGATTTGAACTTAGTGAACAGGCTTAGCAGCAGGCACATTTACCCACTGAACCATCTTGCCAGTCCTTGTTTGCTATCTTTTGAGACAAATCCTACTCTATAGCCATAGCAGGCAGAGAATGCAGTCTATAGCCCTGGCTGGCCTTCAATTTGTGGTAATCCTCTTGCTTCACCCCCCACCCCAATTACTGGATTATAGATGTGAGCCATCTTACCTGAATTTCTCTAAAATTCCAATGCATTGAGGAGGAAGATTTTCTACTTTAGTAATACCTCTGCCCTGTGTTAAGAAAGTTAAGCAGCAGGGCATGGTGGCACACATCTTTAATCCTAGCACTTTGGAGGCAGAGGCAGGTGGATCTCTATGAGCTCAAGGCCAGCCTGGTCTACAGAGTGAGTTCTAGGACAGCTGGAGCTACAGGGAGACCCTGTCTCAAAAAGACCAAAAAAAAAAAAAAGAAAGAAAGTTAAGCAACTAGCACCTCTGCGTGGGTCCCAGCACCTGCACCTTGCTCTTGTTTGCATTTGCTTTGGGGAGGAGAGGGTAGAGGAGAGAGCCTCTACCTTTCTATTCTAAATCATGACTTTGTGTTCATATGAGACATGGTCTCTTGTATCTCAGGCTGGTTTGGAACTTGCTATATAGCTGGGGATGACCATGAACTTCTGATGCTCCTGCCTTTGCCTCTAGAATGTTGGGATTATGGGCTGTGCCACCATATCTGGTTTATGTGATGTTGGGCTCCTATATGCTAAGCAAACTGTTAGATCTGGGCTTCCCAGAATTCCAAGGGGCACACAGATGTCCACTTCCTCCAGAGACTGTCAATCTTCTGACCTCTTCCCCTGTATGTGAGGTCCGTACCCATGGCTATAAATGGGTGGGCCTTGGTTGCCATCTTGCTCCTGCTGCTGTTACTCCACCACGTGCCAATAGGTAGCCTGCCCTGGCAGTTCTAGAAGTAAGAACCATGTTCCTGGAGTGACTTAAGTCTCATGTGCCTTTTATTTGGGGTTTGTGCCTTTATAACCTAACACAAACACTCTACCAAATCTCCTCAGCTTCTTTTACTTTATTTTGAGACAGGTTCTATGTTGCCCATTATTGTGTGGTACTATTTGTGAGGAGACATGAACAAACATCTACTAACCCAAAATAGGGACTAATTTTACTCCTACCACCAAAATTCAACTTGGTGAACCAGTGAGTTTTATTTGGGTTCGTTACCAGGAGTTTATGTGAGGGGTCACTTATAGGAACAGAAATGATTAAAATATAGCTGTGTCACCAAAGCCCACCACAGCATGGTGACAGCTCACAAAAGCAGGAAACCTGGAGCTCACTGAGTAGACTATAGGCAGCTCAGCAGGTTGGAGAGTGGCTTTTCCAGGAAGCTCAGTTGATTTGAGCCTCTTCCAGGCAGACCAGCTGGGTTTTGCCTTTTCCACACAGCTTGCCTGGTTTGAGAGTTTCTCTGCAGTTCTTCCAGCTTCTATATTCTTGGGGAGGGGAGAGTTTAGCAAACCTGACCAGTTTCTGGGACTTCCTCAAACTCTGGAGTTGTTTACTCCTGAGTTTAATAAGCTTCCCAGCAGGTGGAATGTTTCACCTCCCTCAAAACAGCCTGTAGATTATGTTCCTTTATCACATAGTTGTTTACCCAGCTTCCCTCAAAGACAAGGGAAGGCTTTATGTAGGAGGAATTTGCTACTTAACTAACACCCAGCCTGGGTTTGAACTCACTCTGTAGCCCAGGGTGCCTAGGCCTCCCTCACGTGGGGATTACAAGAGTCAGCATACTAGGCATCATGGTACTTAAAGTTTTTGAGGCAGTGTCTCATTTAAAGTTCCAGGCTGGCCTGGAACTCCTAATCCTCCTGTCTCTGTCTTCTGAATGCCAAGTTTATAGGTCAACACCACTGTAAGTTCTTTAGAAAATTTTAGCTTTTGTATGAAATGCACAGAGCTTCAATAAAACATTGGATTTAAAAAGAAAGAAAGTGGCTGGGTGTGGTGGTGCACACCTTTAATCCTAGTACTTGGGAGGCAGAGGTAGGCGAATCTCTGTGAGTTCAAGGCCAGCCTGGTCTACAGAGTGAGTTCCAGGCCAGCTGGGGCTATAGGGAGACCCTGTCTCCAAAAGACAAAGAAAAAAAAATTTTAGCTTTAACATGAATTTTTGTAGGTTGTGTTATATCCTTTTTAAATTTTTTTTTTAATTTTTAAAATTTATTTCTGTATGTGTATGAATGTGCTGTCTGCATGCAGGTCTGTGCATCCGTGTCGTGCAATGCCGCGGAGGTCAGAAGAGGGTCTCGGATTCCCCTGGAACTGGAGTTCTCCTGGAATTGGAGTTTCGGACGGTTACTGGAGTTCTCCTGGAATTGGAGTTTCGGACGGTTCTCGGCCGCCATGTGGGTGCTGGGGATCAAACCCGGGTCCTCTGTAAGAGCGGTCGGCGCTCTTAACCGCTAAGCCATCTCTCCAGCCCCGTGTTATATCCTTTTTAAGAAGAGTGGACTCCACCAACCTATATGCAGACAGTACACTCATACACATAAAAAATAATAAATGAAAAAAGGACAGCTATTATAATATTTAAAAAAAGAGAAGTGGACTCTGAAGAATAAGAATCAATATCATCTTCTATACAGTGAATTCTCAACCAACCTAGGATACGTGAAACGCTTCCTCAAAGAAGAAAAGGGCTAGAGAGATGGCTTAGAGGTTAAGAGCACTGGCTGCTCTTGCAGAGGTCCTGGGTTTGGTTCCCAGCACCCACATGGTGACTAATAACCATCTGTAACTCCAGTTCCAGAGGATCTGACCCCCTCTTCTGGCCTCTGTAGGCAATGCATGACATAGGTACACTTATTTACATGCAGGCAAAGCACTCATATACATAAAATAAAAATAAACAAATTAAAAAAAAGAAAATCTGGCCATGTGTGGTGGTGCACGCCTTTGATCCTAGCCCTTGAGAGGCAGAGGCAGGTGGGTCTCTGTGAGTTCAAGGCCATCCTGGTCTACAGAGTGAGTTCTAGGCCAGCTCGGGCTATAGGGGGACCCTGTCTCAAAAAGAAAAAAAAAAAAAAGAAAGAAAGAAAATCTGTTCCTGAAGTATAACATTTTCCAATAGTGTTTAAAAAGCTTAAATTTTGCTTTACATTTAAATATTTAATATACTTGGGGTGAGGAGTGCATAAAGCACTTACCATACATACATACATACATACATACATACATACATACATACATAAATGAGTGCATAAAGCACTTACCATACAAGCATGAGAACCTGAGTTCAAATCCACAGAACCTTAGTACAAAGTGGGGCATGGTTGTATGTGTGTCTGCAATCCCAGTGCTCCTACAGTGAGATGGAAGGCAGAGACAGGAGAATCCTTTGAAGCTCATGGCCTTGGTGTATACAGTGGTGACCAACAAAGAGACCCTCTCTCAAACAAGGTAAAAGGCACGAACCAACACCTAAAGTCCTCTGACCTCATTTTCCAAGTGGCATGTGCACATCTGCACACACACATACAAATGTGCACAAACACAAATATACACATCAGTAACACACAAATAAAAATACTTAATCCACCTAAAATGAATCACTATGACATGAGGCTTCAGATTTAAAAAAAAAAATTTATGGGGGTGGAACAGGTCTAAACTCTATCACTCAGGATGCAGAGGCAAGAGGAGAGTAAGTCAGACACTAGCCTAGACTGCATAACGCCTTATATAAAGAAAACAAAGGCTAGAGGTCAAATATGGGCAAGAGCGTGGATTTGATTCCTATCACTAAAAAAAAAATTATGGGGCTGGAGGGATAGCCTAGCGGTTAAGAGCACAGACTGCTCTTGCAAAGGACCCAGGTTCGATCCCCAGCACCCACATGGTGGCTAAGAACCGTCTGTAACTCCAATTCCAGGAGAACTCCAGTTCCAGGGGAATCTGAGACCCTCTTCTGACCTCCACGGCATTGCACAACACGGGTGCACAAACCTACATACAGACAGTACATTCATAAACACAAAAATAAATAAAATTTAAAAAAATTACAAGGCCTCAAAATATTAGACTCATTGCTCCCCATGGAAATCTCTAGTAAAAAGGGAAGATTTCTACAATCTGAAGAGAAACCCGGTATCACTTTTTTTTTTTTTTTTGAAACAAGCTCTTCCTCTGTGGGCCAGGATAGAATCCAACCTTTTCTTTTCCTTGGTTGTTACTATTACTATCTTTTTAAGCTTTCCTATTTGTAGATATTGTATGTTAGGTATATTCTCCTAACCCAGCACCCCTTTTCCTCAACCCCTCTCCTGTTAGTCCCCATCCCCTTTTCTGCTTTGTCAGAACCATGTTTTTGTCACTTATGGCAATATATAGTGAAAGTAGGAGTAAAATTTATGTGTCTGTACAAAATGTAGGAGCCTGGTCTAGCAAGACCTGATTTTGTCCTAGAGTGGATGGAACTGGTAAATGAAAAGCTGAAAGGAGCCAGGGGCTCCCTCCACCCCTCCAAAACCTGAGTGACCCCTGAGAACCAGGTCCTCAAATGACCTTCAGAAAACAAAAATCTTGGTTAATCTGGGCTTAACTGTGTGGACTTAAGCATCCAAAAGGAAAGTAAAACCAGAAATAAATAATCAACAAGGCCTGAGAAATTGTACTTCAGATATAAAACTTGAGATTGTAGTAAAAAGACAATAAGAAAAAAAGAGAGAGCACTGTTGTTTGGCCTGTCTTCAATTCTTACTGGCAAGTGCATCTACTCTGTGGCTGCCACTGCTTTTGCCATTCTTCAAAGACATGAGACACAGCTTTTTAACCCTCTAATATGGACTGAGGACTCATGTCTCTCCAAGAATCCTCCAAATCTTCAATGCCAGATGGGGACTACTGAGATATCCAGCTTGCAGACTGAGCTGCTACTGGGATTTCGGTATCTTCAGAGTATAGACTGCCATTGTTGGACTACCCAGGCTATATCATGGAGGCCAGTACAGGAGGATCAAGACCATGGGAGGGAAGGACCCCAGTGTGGAGCACAAAGGCAAGATTGATGGTTGTTTGGGCTTGCCAAGGAGCCTTCAAACACTTCCTTAAGGAAAACATGACATCTTTTAGCAAAAAAAAGAAGAAAGAAAAAAAAAGAAAAAGAAAATCCTCCAATTCAGATGATATGTGTATGTATGTATCTATTTATGTATGTATATATTTATGCATGTGTAGGAAGCTTTCTTTTTATGCTGAACAGGGACCACGTGACCCTGCTAAGGGGATGGGAACACAGTGGCCACTTCTCAGACACTGTGGGGAACTGACCTCAATGTGAAACCAGAGACTCTGAAGGTGATTGAAGAAAACGTTGGCAACAACCTACGAGACATAGGTGTATGAAAAGACTTTCTAAATTCTAAATCAGACAGCAACTGTGCAGGAAATAAGGTAAAAAATTGACAAGTGGGACCTCATTAAACTCAAGAGCTTCTGTACATTGAATGAAACAATCAAAGAAGTGAAGAGAAAACCCACAGAGTGGGAGGAAACCTTCACCAGTGATACTTCTAACAAAGAATTAACATCCAGAATATATAAACTACTGAAAAAAAACCAAGAAGAAAACAAAGGACTCACTCAAAAGATGGAATAAAGAGCTGAACAGAGACTTCACAAGTGAGGAAATAAAGATGGCTGGGCAACATCTTAAGAAGTGTTCAACATGGCTAACCATTAAGGAAATGCAAATTAAAACTACTTTAAGATGTCATCTCACTCTGATAAGACTGACTAGGATTAAGAAAACAAAAGATACCAAATGCTAGAGAGGTTGTGGAGAAAGGGGAACACTCATCCATTGCTGCTGGGAATGTAAACTCATACAACCACTATGGAAAGCAGTTATGGAGAACCATTAAAAGACTCAAAATGAGCCTATCACCTGACCCAGTCATACCACTCCTGGGTATATAACCACAAGACTCATCCTACCGCAGAGATACATATGCATCCATGTTTAGTGCAGCTCCCTTCACAATAGTGAAGAGCAGGAGCCAACCCAAGTGCCCCTCAACCAATGAGTGGATAGAGAAAATGTGGGTCATATGTTGAACAATCCCTGCATCTCTGGTATGAATCTAACTTGGTTATGATGGATGATCTTCTTGATGTGGGTCTGCATGTGGTTTCCAAGTATTTTGTTGAGAATTTTGCATCTGTGTTCATTAATGAGATGGATCTATTGTTCTTCTTTTTGGTTGTATCTTTGTCTTGTTTTGGTAATAAAGTGATGCTGGCTTCATAGAAGGACTTTGGGAGAATTCCCTCTATTTGTATCCTTCTGAACAATTTGGGTAATAATGGTTGTAATCTTTTTGAAATGTTTTATAGAATTCTGCTGTGAAACCATCTGGGCCTGGGCTTTTTTTAGTTGGGAGGTTTCTTATTATATCTTCAATTTCTTCATATATTATGGATCTGTTTAAGCTGTTGATCTCTTCTTGGTTGAGCTTTGGTGATTCCCAGGATTTCAGATATTCATCCATTTCTCCTAGGTTTTCAAACTTGATAGAGTATAGGTTTTTGAAGTATTCCTGTGTGATTGTCTGGATCTTTTCATCGTCTGTTGTGATATTTCCCCTTTCATCATGGATTCTATTGATTTGGAATTGATCTTTCTTTCTTTTGGTTAACTGGGATAGGGGTCTGTCTATCTTGTTTATTCTCTCAAAGAACCAACTTTTGGATTCATTGATTTTTTGTATTGTTTTCTTTGTTTCTATTTCATTGATCTCTGCTCTGATTTTTGTTATTTCTTCTTGTCTGCTGCATTTAGGGTTCATTTGTCGTTGTCTCTCAAGTGCTTTTAGCTGCAGTGTTAGATAGTTCACTTGTGCTCTTTCTGTTTTTTCTAATGTAGGCACTCAGGGCTATAAACTTACCTCTTAGGACTGCTTTTAAAGTATCCCATAGGTTTTGTTGTGTTGTATTGTCATTGTCATTCAGTTCCAGGAATGATTTTATTTCTTTCTTTATTACTTCCTTGACCCATTAATTATTCAGGAATGTGTTGTTTAGTCTCCATGTGTTCTTATAGATACTAGGGCTTATCCTGGTGTTGATATTGTGCTTTATCACACTGAGGTCTGATAGAATGCATGAAATTACTTCAATCTTTTTTGCATTTGTGGAGGTTTTTTTGTGTCCCAGTATGTGATTGATTTTGGAGAATGTTCCCTGGGGTGCTGAGTAGAAAGTGTATTCTCTGGTATTAGGGTGGAATATTCGGTAGATGTTGTGAGGTCCGTTTGGTAAAACATATCATTCAATTCAGATGTCTCTCTGTCTATTCTTTGTCCAGTTGACCTGTCCAAAAGGCTCAGTAGGGTGTTGAAGTCCCCTACCATGAGTGTATTGAGGCTGATCTGTGCCTTGAGGCCCTGGAGAATTGTCTTTATAAAGTTTGGTGTACCAGAGTTTGGTGCATATATATTCGTGATTGTGAAATCTTCATGGACAATTGTTCCTTTGATAAAAATGTAATGGCCCTCGTTGTCTCTTCTGATTTCCTTTACTTTGAAGTTTATTTTGTCTGATATTAAAATAGCAACTCCTGCTTTCTTTTTGGTACCAATTGCTTGGAATATTTTTTCCCATTCTTTCACTTTAAGGTGGTGCCTATCCTTGAGGGTGAGATGTGTTTCTTTTTTTTTTAATTAATTAATTTATATATTTTTAACAAATCTAGACCCGTGTCCCCTCCATATCCCCCACCCCACCAGAGTTCATGCATTCTGCTAAACATGCTTTCCATCTCTTAGTCTTTCTCAATATTTTCCATGGGGACGTTGACTGTTTTGAGCAGAAGTTCACTGTTTCAGTCAGTTCTTTGATGCAGTATTTTCTGTTGTTGTTGTTGTTTCCAAAATGCATTATGTCCAACTGCTTTGTACAGAAGCTCAGGGGGCCCTACACAAGAAATACTTACAACTGGGTAATTGGCACTAGCATCCACAGATGAGGGATACCATTCGTCGTTTGTTTTTCTGGGACTGTGTTACTTCACTCAGCATGATGTCCTCTAGCTCCAGCCATTTTCCTGCAAAGCTCGTGATGTCGTCTTTCTTTACTGCTGCATAGAACTCCATTGTGTAGATGTACCACATTTTCTCTATCCACTCGTCAGTTGAGGGGCATTTAGGTTGGTTCCAGCTCTTTGCTATTGTGAAGAGAGCTGAAATAAACATGGCCGTGCATGTATCTCTGTGGTGGCGTAAGTCTTGAGGGTACATGCCCAGGAGTGGTATGGCTGGGTCGGGTGGCAAGTTCATTCCAAGTCTTCCAAGGGTTCTCCACACTGCTTTCCATAGTGGCTGTACGAGTTTACATTCCCACCAGCAGTGGATGAGTGTTCCCCTTTCCCCACAACCTCTCCAGCACTTGGTATCATTTGTTTTCTTGATCCTAGCCAGTCTTATTGGAGTAAGATGATATCTTAAAGTGGTTTTGATTTGCATTTCATTAATGATTAGTGATGTTGCACACTTCTTCAGGTGTTTCTCAGCCATCTCTAATTCCTCACTTGTGAAGTCTCTGTTCAGTTCTTTGCTCCATCTATTGAGTGGGTCATTTGTTTTCTTTCTTCTTTGTTTTTTGAGTAAGATGTGTTTCTTGTAGACAGCATGTAAATGGGTTCTCTTTCCTAATCCAATCTCCTAGTCTATATCTTTGATTGGGGAGTTTAGTCCATTAATATTTAAGGTTATAATTGATAGATGTGTGTTGCTTCCTTTCACCTTATTATCCATTTGCATTTTTGGTCTAGGTTTCTACTTCTGCAGTTATGCTTTTATTAATTTCTCTTTCTAGATGCCTGGGGATACTTGCTCCTTTTTTCCATCCTTTGAATTGCTTCAAGTATTCTCTGAAGGGTTGGTTTTCTGGACATGTATTCTATCATCTTGTTTATGTCATGGAAGACTTTTCTCTCTCCTTCAACTATAATTGATATTTTTGCTGGGTATAGTAACCTGGGTTGGCATCTATAGTCCTTTAACACTGGGAATGCTTTGCTTCAAGTAATTCTTGCTTTCATAGTTTGCACTGAGAAGTCAATTGTAATTCTGATGGGTTTCCCCCTATATGTAACTTGTTGTTTTTCTCTTATGGCTTTTAGAATTTTATCTTTGTTTTGGGCATCTAACATTTTAACTATAATATGGCATGGGGAGATTCTTTTCTGATCTTGTCTGTTTGGAGTTCTATGTGCTTCTTGTATTTGTATTGGTTTGTATTTTTTTAGTTTGGAGAAATTTCCATTTATTATTCTGTTGAAGATCTGATCAATACCATTCTCTTGGGATTCTTCTCCATCCTCTATCCCTATGATGTGGAGGTTTAATCTTTTCATAGTGTCCCACAATTCCTGGTTATTCCACTTTTGTGTATTTTAAAATTTTTCATAATCTTTAATTGAGGTTTTTAATTGTTCTGTGTTATCTTCCAGGTCTGGTATTCTTTGTTCTGCTTCCTCCATTCTACTTCTGAGGCTTTTTCCATTCCTTTCTTCTTGATTGGATGAGTGTTCGATTTCCTTTTTCATTTCATCTTTTAATTTCTTTAGTATTTCCACTTCCTTTTGGAGCTTCTCAATCTCTTCCTGTAGCTCTTTGCTTCGCTGGTCAGTTTCCTTTTTTATTTCAACACGGGATCTTTTTAGTGTTTCCACTTCCTTCCTGAGTTTGTCATTTTTCTCCCTCTCATTCTTTCTGGCGTTTGTCAATCTCTCTCTCTAGGACCTTCTTGAGTTTTTCATTTTCTGTCCTTAGTTCTCTGACTTGTTCTTTATATTTTTTTAATTCTTTGAATATGTCTGAAATTGTTCCTCTAAGATCTGTATCTGTATCCTGGGCCATCCCCAGGGGGATCCCACTGTAGGAATCTCCCACAGGGTTGGTAGAGTTTGGTGTGGGATTATCCTGCACCTCTCCAATGTTGTCCCTTCATCATGTCCCTGGCATGTGGGTTTCTCTTTGTCTGTATTCCAATGCGAATCTCAAATGCGGCTTCACTGTGTTGAAGGCTTGCTTTGCTTGCCTTCTTCGGATGCCTTCATTGTTTGTTTGTTTGATTTGTTTTTCTCCTTGCTTATGGAGTGTTGACTTGTTTAAGTTTTAGGCTTTCTATTGGAAGTCTAACTCACTCTTCCCTTTCTGTTCTGATGGTTCTCAAATGAATCCACTTGGACTCTCCCTCAGCAATTCCAGTTGGTGGGTGGGGGGGATACGCCTGTTTAGCCTGTGCCCCAGTACTCTGTGCTTCAGGTGGTCCTCACAAGACCACGTTTTATACCAGCTAGCAGGATGACTTCACCCCCACAGCCACACAAGACAATGATTTATTCAAACCAATGACACAATCATCCAACAATGCAGAGATAGAATGATTCAACAATCCACCTGGCTGAAGTGCATGGCTCCTACCTGTGCTTCAGGTGGTCCTGGGACATCCCCTATCTAATCTCTGTGCACTCCCCTCATGGGGATTTTAATTGGCTATGTATTATATCTGTGTATTACTTTGGTCAGGATGGTCATTATTTTTTTGCTTTTTTTTCATTTTTTTTAACAATAAGTAATAATTTATGAGTACAAGCTTCCTTCATGTAAAACCAATTTGCATGCAGTTGTGCCCAAACCCACACAGTCCAAGGGTCCCACCATCCAGCTGGGGGGCTTGTATGTTCATTCAAGTTGATCAAATAAGTGTCCAGTCTATATTGCTGTAGTTATACCATTCACCCCAATCGCAGCCCTTACATTCTACCATGCCCCCTCTTCCACAGATTGTTCCCTAGGCTTAGAAAAGGGGAACAGGTGGACGAGAAGCAAAACAGTCTACTTTCTCTGGAGCTGTTGTTTTGGACTCTGGTCAATTCTGGCTGTTTCCTTTCATGGGCTGATAGTTTGTCCAGGAATAACCTTTCAATCCTACTAATGAAGCACAGGCAATTAGATATATAGGTATTTAAATAGTACTAATTGTTATGGTAGGTTACTTTGGTATAGACACAGATATTTGGATGGTATGTTAATCCATGGATTACATTTTTTTCTTTAAAATATGGCAGGGTCTTACTGTGGCTTATAACATCTCCAAACTGCTAGAGGATGTAAGCTTGTGGCATCAGCCATGGGTTATTCCTCCAAGGAGAGAGCTAATAGCCCATTAGATTGGGGATATACAGGCATATGGCTGCCACTGCTGCACAGTATTTCCAGACAGGTGAGGTGTAGCTGATGCTGATGGAGGAGTCTTGCTTGACTCAAGGAGACCTATATTTGCTTTATTGGTTTAGTGGCCTTTGGTAACACTCTCTGGTATTCCAGAGACCAAATTGTACACTTGCAAGTGTGGTCTCAATACATCTTTCCCATGCTTACATCAGGTCTTCGACAGCAGGGCCTTATTGCCTCTCTTCTTGCAGGTATCCCAGTTTACAGGCAAGAAACCTTCCCTTTTGAGGGGGGGGGGGCTTGGATCTCCTGGCCAACATCTCCTTGGTAGAATAATCCATTGCTGATATCAGAGCTCCTCTGTATTAATATATTTTGCTTAAGTGTACAGCTTAAGGAGACTTTAGTATTACATTTGGTTCTGAATAGAGAATAATCCTTTTCACAGTTCCTGTCTATTAGTCAATTAAAGCAGGAAGTTTGACTGGTTTTATAAGAGATTACCTCTATAACAGTTGGCTCCAATTTACAGTTAGAGAAAGACGTCATCATCATCATATTCTTCCTTGTTCTATGAAGGAGAGGTAAGAAAATCTCTCACATTAAAACTTTGTGGCACCTAGAAGGTAAGTTTTTTTAGGACTCATTATAAATAGTTGTTACAAGTAGGATCCACAGAGGGGTTTGATGCCTGTAGCAGTCTGAGGCTTTTCTTCCTTTCAATGTTCAGACAGGCCAGCCTTTCTACTGGCACTTCCTGGTATATCCTACACAATGCAAAGCTGTGTCTTTTCTTTCTCAGCCGTTAAGTTGGTGACGTTTTGACCTGTGGGAACATACAAATCTTTTCCCATAGTTAGTTTTAAGATTTGAATTGCAAAGGTTTTGACAAACAGGTTTCACATATATCTATATCCCCCCTTTTTATTTTAAGTTTTTGTTTTTTGACCCATGAGTCTCAAAAAGGCAGATGTAGTACATGTACCTATAGGCAGGAATCAAGGCACAGATTTCATTAAATTCACCCAAGCTGTTTTTGGTGACTGTATGTCGTTAACTTGGGAAGCAAACTTAATTTCTTAAGTTAAATCATCCTACAGGTAAAAGAGAATGCTACAAGATGATACTGTACAACAGAAAAATTATAGAGAACATTTGTATGTGCCAATCCCAAAGTTATTGTTATATAGATTTTAAGTAAAACAAATGTGGATGAAACAATTTATATTTCCAATTAACTAAGGTGCATTACCGTTTTTATCAGAACCTTTAAACCAATGTTATTTAATATACACACATTTACTTTTACTAATTCCTAAAACACCATGTAACCTGTAGACAGACTCAGGGCAAAATTGGATACTTGTTGAACTCACGTCAATTAAATATACATTAATCGAATATAGACCCATGTCCCTCTCCCACCCCTCCCACCCCTCCTGATTCACCATTTAAGTCAGTTTTCTGATGCTGTCTTTCTGTTGTTGTTCTTTTAATAT